>JAJEJO010000498.1:34153-59533 GCA_020662805.1 Glaucomys volans
TCACAGTCTTTGAGGTTTTACTCTATGGTCAGTTGGTCCTGTTGCTTTTGGGTCTGCAGAGAGGTGGTGAATCATGGTGGGGTGTGTGTGGTGGAGGAAGCTTCTCACCTCATGATGGCCAGGAAGCAATGTAAGAGGTTGAGGAGAGGCTGGGTTCCCAACAGCCCCTTCAGGGTATACTCCCAATGACCTAACTTCCTCCCTTTAGCACCCACATCCTAAAGGTTCCACCAAATCCCAAGAGCACAACAAGCTGGTGACCAAGCTTTAACTCATGGGCCTTTGGGGGTCACTTATCCAAGTGATAGCAATTAGCTGGGAATTTTAAGGCAGCACCTATGTTTTGATGCTTCATTAAGCAAACACCAACTATCCTGGGCAATGCCTTTTCCCTTTGGTTATGTTAGAAACTGAAAACAGAGGGAATCCCTTCACCTCCACTGTTTTCAGTAGTAGGAATATCAGTATCATTATTTCTAGAGCCAGACAAAATGTCCAAACACCTCCCTGAAAGATTGGCAGCCAAAGGGTATTCTGACACTCACCCTCAGTTGTCATCAAACAATTAGCCTGTTTTTGAGGTCTTTCCAAAGAAATGGCTCTTCCTGTAAAGGCAGGCATAATCTGTGATGCAATCTATGAGCCACACGTACCCAAGAACACAACACAGACATTAGAACCAACTCTGGAAAGAAGTTTTGGTAATTAAACTCTTTCTCCTTGAGAGGGACGTTTGTTCCATGGCAACACAAAAGCACTAAGAAGTGTGATCTAAGCGCATGGCTGAAAAGGCATGTGGTGGTCAGGGACGTAGGGACTGCCTTTGGTAAGCCCGCTCTGATCTATCTGGGGAAGACCTCTCTCTTTGTGCACTCAAGTCTCTCGCTGTGCCTCCTCTTGTCCTGGACTTCTCAATTATTCCTTTTTTTCTTGTGTCTTCAATTATTTTCATTTCTCAGTTTCCTTCCTTTTATACATAAACACACTCAAATCTCTATGAACTTTAAAAAGCAAAACACCACAATAACAAACACCTTGCCATCAGCACTCTCTTTTCAACCTTTTATAGTTGAGCTCTTGTATCATTATTCAACCCAAATCCCTGCTGAGGTGACAGCCACCTCCCAGCTGCTGGATCCAGAGACCTGCTTTCTGTCCTCCTAATTGTATCCTCTGTAGCAGCACTTCTTTTTGATAAGCCTTTCTACTCTGGCTTCTATATTATTATTCCCTCTTGAATTTCCCTTAGAGTTCTGTTAGTCAGCTTCCCATCGCTGTGATCAAAATATCTGACATAAACAACTTAATGAGGAAGGCATTATTTTGGCTCACAATTTTAGAGCTTTTAGTCCATGGTCAGTTGGTTTCATTGCTTTGGGCCTGAGGTAAAGCAGAGCATCATGCCATAAGGGCATGGCTCCTTAGCTCATGGTAACCAAGAAGGAGGAAGGGGAGGTGAAGGGGTCAGGACCTTCCAGGGCATGGCCCCCAGTGATCTACTTATCCCAACCAGATCCTACTTTCAATAGTTTCCTAACAATCCATTTGATTTATTAGCTCATTAAATAGATTAATCTATTGATGATATTAAGGCCCTCATGATCCCATCATTTTCTAAAAGTCCACCTCTGAACATAGCTGCATTGGGGACCAAGCCTTTAAGACATGGGTCTTTAGGGGACACTCAATATCCAAGCTATAACAAGCTTCATCTCCTACCAATTATTTTGAAAATTGCTTCATAGTTTCTTCTTCTCTGTCCATCCTTAGCAATCAATATTTTCCAGGGTTTAGTCTACCTTTTTCACTGTTTGTTTTCCTCTATGAAATATTATCTCAATTGAAACTGTCATTTTTTTAGGTGCAACCTATAATAATCCTCACACCTATTTCCAGCTCTGTCTTTTCCCCAAGCTTAGACTCATATTTCTAATGACCGACTATATATTTCTAATTGGATGGTATATTCGTCCATGATCTGTTACCAAAATGAAATAACTGAGGCAGGTTAATATTCTTAAAAAAAAAAAGAGAGGTTTATTTAGCTCACAATTTCAGAAGCTGAAACTCCAAAGATGGTGCAGGTTCTGGTAAGGGCCGTAGTATGGCTGGTAGTGGGAGTGTGTGCAGAAGTGAGAGATCACATCTCCATATAGGAAGAGAGGCTGTGGTACCACAGTCCCTTCAAAGGGCATGCCCCCAATGCCCTATGGATCTCCCTCTGGACTCTACATCATAAAGGTCCATTGCCTCTCACTACCATACTGAGGACCAAGCCTCCAACACATGAAATTTATCTTGGGAGATAAACTCAAACCATATCTAAACCATAGCAGATAGTTTTCAGTCAACTCAAAATCAATACATTTTAAATGAAACCCTTTTATTTCTAACTTCCTCTACTTCTAGTATTCTTGATCTTAATTCATGGTTTATCCTCTCCTCAATTTCCCAACCAGAGGATTCCACCCCATGAGTGTCTCCACCATACTGTCTTAGATCTGCCCTGATCTAAGACAGTATGGTGGTTAATCCACCATTATCTACCTAGGGGATTAAATGTTTAATGGAAGCCCTACTTCTCCTTGTACTCTGCTCCAGTTCATTGCTCACACTGTGCTATGATCTGGATGTTTTTGTCCTTCCCAAATTCATGTGTTGAAACTCTAATCACTAATGTGATGGCATTAGGAGAGCCTTGGGAATGTGATTAGTTTATGAGGGTCAAGCCCTCAGGAATGACATTAGCACCTTTATAAACGAGGTCCCAGAAAACTGCCTTTTCCCTGCCTCAATGTAGGGGAACCAGTAAGTGGAATCTCACCAGACACCAAATCTACCATCATCTTGATCTGGGACATACTATTTTCCATCTTCTAGAATGTGAGAAATGAATTTCTGTTGTTTAGAAATCACCCATTTTATAGAATTCTGTTGTAGCAGCTCAAATATACTTAAGACATACTGCCACCAGAAATAGCTTTCTAAAAAGCACGTCAGACTATGGGACTCTGAGACTCATCTTAATCCAGTTCTAACCTGTAACTCCATCTCTGATCATATCACCTTGGTCATCAAATCCTCTACCACAGCCGGGCGTGGTGGCGCACGCCTATAATCCCACCACTTGGGAGGCTGAGGCAGGAGGATCGCGTTTTCAAAGCCAGCCTCAGCAACTTAGCAAGGCGCTAAGCAACTCAGTGAGACCCTGTCTCTAAATAAAATACAAAATAGGGCTGGGGATGTGGCTTAGTGGTCGAGTGCCCCTGGGTTCAATCCCCAGTACCAAAAAAAAAAAAAAAAAAAAAATCCTCTACCACAGCCATTCTATGGAATGACTTCTTGTTTTCTGAAATGTTGGGCTCGGGCTTTTTCTCAGCCCTTTGCTTTCTTCTTTCTGAAATGTTCTTCCACATGCCCTAAGAAACTCCTAGTTAGCCTCCAAAAGTCAACTGAAAAGGCTTTTCCAAATCTGTCAGTCAAGTTAGTCTTCTGATTCCCATCTACTTTCCCCATATTTCTATCACATTATGAATCATCTGGTAACTTAATTTATTGTCTTTTCTAACAGAAAGTCAGATCACATCTCTATTATGATCTACACTAGGTGCTCAAAAATGTTTATTAAATAATTGAATGGGTTGATTTAAATGGACTTCGACAAAGAACAGAATTCTAAGTTAAGATGGATCAAGGAGCTTTCAGGTTTAGGTTTGTATTTTTATATATAAATTCATAATACTGTCCTGGAAATATCTTCATTTTGCTTTTCTTGATTATAATATGAGAAAAAAATTTTCACTAAATTCATGTCATTTGATTAATAAAACCAATACATGTTGGAGCTCCAAGGCAAAGTTATACTTAAGAATTTTCACTTTGTCATAAAATAGTATATTTCATTTTCAGCAGGGTTGTATCATGTAAGAAATGACACTGTTATAAAGTATTATTCTAGGTGCAGAATGGACATGTTTTTTCTTTTGTTGCAATCATTTGAATGAGACTTGCTTCGGGACTTCAGAGCCAGCTATAGATCAGCAAAGGTAATTTAAAAAAATCAACTTTCCATTTAGTGTCTTTGACAAATAAGCAAGAACCCTTCCTGACATAGGGTCCTAATCTAATCTTGATCACTACAAAGGATGGGAGTTCAAGGTTGTTGTTAAACCACTGGTCTCCAGGACACAAATTGTTTGCAACGCCCACTGAAGCTCTGGAGTAGAATTGATGAGAAAGTATGTAACCACATTCAATCAGTAACTTAGATTTGGTATAAAAAAAATGGAACATGTAGCCATCTTCTCTTAGTTGAGTGAAATTGACTCTTGGGGCCGGTGTCAGCATGATGGACATGCTCCTACATTACCTAAATTCTGCCCAATACACTGATTCCTTGACTCATTCTTGAGGCAATACCAAATTATTTGTATTTCCCTGCATAATATGCTCCTCTTTTTTTCATGTTATTCCTTCTGCCTAGAACACTACTTTGGATTCTCCTGTCCATTTTTATAAATGAAGTCCTATTTAGGATCAACTCGGGCATCACTTCCTTCAGACCTATCTCTGACCAATTCCATTTTCTTCATGGGCCATGTTAGATGCCATTCTTTAGTGTATGTTTTCACTGCACAACCAACTTGCTGAGAGAATGAATTCCTGAGTTCCAGGCCAAGCTTTATTGCCTAGCATAGGTCTGGGAACTGGATTCTTGACAATATGTATGTCCTCAGATGTTCTCTCACATGTGTGTTCAACCATTCCTCTTTCCTGTTCTCCCCTCTTGTTATGGTTTGGATGTGATGTGTCTCCCTCCAAAGCTCATGTGTGAAACAATGCAAGAAGGTTTGGAAGAGAAATGATTGGGTTATGAGAACCTAAACCCAGTCAGTGAATTAATCCCCTGAAAGGATTAACCAAGCGGTAACTGAAGGCGGTTAATGTGTGACTGGAGGAGGTGGGCACTGGGGGCGTGGCTTTGAATCTGGCCAGTGGAGTCTCTCTCTGCTTTCTGATCATCTTGTTAGCTGCTTCCCTCCTCCATATTTTTCCACCTTGATGTTCTGCCTCACCTCGAGCCCTGAGGAATGGAGCTGCCTGTCTATGGGCTGAGACCTCTGAAGTTGTGAGCCCTTAAACTTTTCCTCGTCTACAATTGTTCTGGTTGGATCTTTTAGTCACAATAGCAACAAAGCTGACTAAAACACCTCTCTTGGGTGGCCACAGCTTTGTTGGCTGTGAAATAAGAATGAGACCACAGAAAAGACACTGGACTGGCTCAGAGTTGAAGCAAGCAGCTCCAAATAAGGACTGCCCCTGCAGTGGGTGTGTGGCAGGCCAATGGTCCAGGCATTTGGTCATCAGGAGTTTGGGCTCTCCCTCTCTCTCACACTGACTCAGACTGTGGCCTGTGGGTGACTCGGTTTCTTAAACCTTAACACAAGGGATAATGACACTTACTGCTTTGCAAGGGGGTATTAATTAAAGTTAGCAAACTGCGTGGCCTTGCGGGGATGAAAGGGGTTAAAAACAAAGTGATAATTGTGAGGCACAGTAGGTTGTGTCCCTTGCCATCTGTGTTGTGATTAGAAGTGATATAGACAACTCTCAGCCTTAGCCCTATCTTCTTAGAAACCTCTGTGCCAGGAAAGGAAAGTGGGAAAAGAAGTAAATGTGCAGGTTGAAGCATGATGAAGAGAAGATGAGGCAGAGGTTCAAGTAAACTGCTAGCGTGTGAACCCATGGCGGCCAAAGGTGCAGATATCAGGAATGCCTGAGGCTGGGGTTGCTGGTTCAAGT
The DNA here is from genome assembly GCA_020662805.1 of Glaucomys volans. Taxonomy (NCBI): domain Eukaryota; kingdom Metazoa; phylum Chordata; class Mammalia; order Rodentia; family Sciuridae; genus Glaucomys; species Glaucomys volans. Next base: position 39,956 of record JAJEJO010000498.1, read on the forward strand.
CGTTGGACTGTGTGTTACTGTCTCGGATTTGTCTCTCAGTGGATCTGGAACTGCATCACCCCTCAACCGTCAAGACCACCTCTGAGAGCCCTAACTCGTGCCTACCCAAACAGTATCTGCTAGTCCTCTGACTTAGACCCATGACATTCAGGAAAGGTGCTGCTCTCAGTGGAGGCTGAAGGTAATGTGTACAGTAAGCCAATTCTTCTGCTGTCTTAGCTGAAGGGAAAAAACATTGAAGTCAACAGATGAAATTCATCCTAGAATGCAGGCTCTCTGGAGGAGGGGGTCTCATTTTAGAATGTGCGTTGGAAGCTGCATTGATCCCTGAGGTAAAATTCCGAGGAAAAACTGGATTTGCATGCAGATGTGTGCTCATGGGCTGAGGCGTCCCCCATGGCTTTGTTAACAGTGAACAAAGCCGATTTTCAAATGTGACATTCCAAGTTTTCCTTCAGTGACTTCACACCATTTTACCATTCAATCCCTTCCTGCCCCCTTGAGATCCTGATGACAGAAAATTTCCCTTAGGTGAGCAGTTTGGTAGCGGGTGGTGGGTAGGGGATGAGGGATGCCTTGTCAATGAAAGCTGGACACTTTCTCTCTCGCCATAGATGGCCTTTCCTCAGAGACTGCAGAAAATGAACTTGCTTATTCTGGTTTTCACAGCCCTACGGCCAGTGCTTCTTCCGGCTCCTGACCCCATTCCATAACCTTGGAGCACCTTGGGGCAAGAAGTCACACATGCAGCTGTGACAGGGCTGTGACTTGAGAATGTTGCTCTCTTCCCTCCATTTCAACTGTGCTGGCTGAGATCCTAGTGTAGCTTCCTCTGACTTAGTCAAAATGATGTCATGGGTGAGGCTAATTTTCTGGGAATGAAGATCATAGTCTCTTGGAGAAACTAGAATGTCTAATAGGTCCCAGGGGAAGGCTGTAAACATCACCTCGCTCTGTCTGTTGGAGACTTCAGCAACATCATGCATGATGGATGTGTTCCTCTCCATGCCTTGATGTGTAAAGAGACCTAACAATTTAGAAAAAATGGCAACACTTCAGGAGAAATCCGGAAGAGTTTCAGATTCTCTGAGGTTTGTCAAGTTAGGCAATAACTGAGCCATCAGATCAAGGAGTTGGTGCATTCATTCAAGAGCTGTAATGGATTCATTGAGCACTTGCTGTGTTCTGATTAAGTACCGTTTGGGGTGCTGATACAATAGTACACAAACCAGACAAAAATTCCTCTTCTTGTGAATATCATTCTATTGGAGAGATGTCCAAAGCAGAGGACATAGTTCCAGCTTCACAACTTGGACATCTAGTCCTGCTTCTGGCTGTTCTGCATCTATTTAGGATTAGGACATCGGTCCATTTTGAATCACAGTACATCTCTTTCTCTAATTGGGGGGAATGAAAGTATCAAAAATGAGAGGCATCTGTTGTTGATTTTAATTTAGAAGCAGGGGTGATATTTAAAATCAGCATAGGTGCTGGCCAATCAGAATGGATGCTCATGATCCCTGTTGTGACAGCATTAACTCCTTAGCTCCAGGGGTCTCCGGAGATGGGTTGAGGCAGCTGAGAAGGTGGCTGCTTTCCCAGTGGGTTTTCCTGGGGTGATGACTATGAAATTGTACCAAACTATTCCAATACTTTAGCCATGGAATAGCCGAATCAGGCAAATCAGAGGAATATTAATCCCATTCTGGTAAGGAATCTAGAAAAAAGACATGTTCATGTGAGGTTTCAGTCAATACTCATTGTTAAAAGATCCCATAGAGGACATACTGTTGGCTTAAAATTTTGAACCTAGATTAGAACCCACAGCTGCTTTCATAACCTTACAAGATGATTTTAAAAACAAGATGGCCTTAAAAATCATCCTTCATGGCAGCCAGGTGGAACAGAACTGCCAGGGGCAACTCAGCCCCTGTGAAAATAAACAGTCTTTATTGAAAAGAATGCAACAGCCCTGGGATATGCTTTGATGTGGTGATTTTCTCTTGGATCTGCTCTTGCCTGGTCATTGCTTGGTTTACACAGGAGTTGGCCAAGAGCGAAGCTACTCCTCCTTGACAGGTAGACAGGAAATACTCTTGGCAAGGAGCAGTTGCCAAGCAATCCTAGCTGTGGTTGTTGGGGTGCTAACATATTACTGGTCCTGCAGGTTCCTGACTCTCATCAGGGCTGGCAACATCCCTTGGCTTTTACTGCAGACTTAATTGGAGAGTGTCTGATGCCTGAAGGGCTTTGCTGCTCGACAACCTTAAAAATGGTGGCAGAAAGAAATTAAACCAAGGTAGACTGTTTTTTGTACATTCTTTTCTCTCTTCATAGGTGGAGCCTGGCCAAAAAATATCCTTTCCACAGGGTTTATAATGACTGCAAGGATGGCTAGAAATGATTAGTAGCTGCCCAGAGAGTTACCCACTCACTTAAAAAGAAACAGCTTAGCAAATTTGCTTACAAATTTGATGATGAAAGAGAGATGTCAATTGCTCATATTCCTTTATAAGGCAATTGCCCCAGCTGTGGCCCCCGTTGAGTGCCCACTGTTGTACCACATGACCACGGTGGCCGGATTACCCCAGAGAAGTTCACTCACAGGCTTGCCTGAGTGCTGTGACATGGCACACGAGGAGAACTGGGCCAATTGGACTGTAGCAATCTGGTTTTACATTCTTGGGAATGGATCCAAGAACTATTGAGAATCTGGGAGGGGGACAAGTGGGTGCAGTGACTGTCAGTCATTGGGTGGGGTCACAGTGGCAGTGTTTGAGGCATTCATGGTTTGCAGGTCAGATGGTGGGGGAGGTTATGGGAAAGTAAATAGGTGCCACTGTGGGGTAACTGCTTCATGGCTTCATTCATTCATTCAGGCACTCTTTGGGGTAGCAGGGATACATTAGAGAACAAGCAGACAAAAATCTCAGTTTTCATGGAGGAAAAATTAGATCTAGATATTGGGTAATGATAAGTACTGGGGAGAAATAGAAATGATACAGGGAAAAATGGAAGAAGAAAACAGGAAACAAAATATCTGATTGGTAATGGATACATAGGGGTTCATTACTCTGGTTTTTAGTATGTTTAAAATTTTTCATGATAAAAAGTGTGGGCAGTCTCCCCTATGGAGCTAGCCCACGTGCTCCCTTGAATGCATATTCCTTGCTTTACCCTGAAGGTGTCTTTCTCTTGAGTTTACCAGAATTTGTATTTCTTAAATAAACCACTATGAAAAAATGTGAAGAAGAATGCATGCCTTTGAACAGGAGGTGTTGGGGTGGCATGGGTTATGGTTCTTGACCTCACTGAGGGGGAATGCCTACTGAGAAGCTGACATTTCAGCAAAGACCTTCATGAAGTGATAACATATCTGGAGGGGAGCCTTCCATGCAGACGGCACAGCAAGAGCAACATCCTGGAGGCAGGAGAGTTCCCAGAGTCAGGAGACCACAGTGAGTGGGCAGCCTGGGCAGAGCAGGGTGACTGAGGGGGAGGCACAGAGGAGGGGTCATATACGGCCTGTGGATTATGGTAAGAAATTTACCTTTTACTCTAAGTGAGACAGAGGCCACTAGATATTTTTGACCAGAGAAGTGACATGATCTTACATAGGTTTTCGTGGATCTTGGAGCTTTGGGAGTGAAGGGACACTAATTCCTACCTAGGGGCCCATGAGAGTCCTACAGCTAGTTCTATTATAGCTTCTCTTCTTAGGTGGAGCTAAGAACCCCATTTCTTTTTGGCTCCCCAGTGTATTCCCACAGTAAGCCAACTTTGAGCAGGCTTCAGGGGACTCTATTCTTCAACTGCAAACAGCCCTCAGGAACAGTCTTTTTCTCATTATGTGAAATTAAAGTCTCTTCACTCCCAAAGCTCCAAGATCCATGAAAACTCATGTAAGATCATGTCACTCCTCTGCTCAAAATGCTCTTGTGGCCTCTGTCTCACTTAGAGTAAAAGGTAAAATTCTTACCATAACCCACAGGCTGTCTATGCCCCTCTCCTCTGGGGCCTCCCCCTCAGTCGCCCTGCTTTGTGGTTGCCACTCTTGGGGAGGAGACTAGGTGGGCAGCAGGAGCACCCGGGCTGCTCTGCTTCTCAGTTCCAGAGGTGAGGGGAGAATACCACAAAGTCTACCCAAGGCGATTCCTCCCTCTGATTTCATAAAGCCTTCAGGTTGTCTAAGGCTTTTTATTTGGAAATTTTAAGATAAAAAGTGCATTTGGGCCAAAAGCAAATTTAGGTATATTTGTTTATTTTAAAATTTCATATCCTGAGAAATTAAAAGTACACATTCCCTATACGCCTCAAGTATTGAAATGTGAACCACTACCCAGAAGTTAACAGGTATAACTACCTGAGTAAAGGTGGCCATTAAGGAGAAGAGCTTTTAATTACTATTCCCTGCTGTATCTGATGGTTAAACCAGCCCCTTCCATTAGGGTCTTATTTTACCTGGCATTTATTATGTCAATAAGGTTGAAGAACTACTACCTAAAAATAGCATCTGGCGCTGAGTCTGTCTAAGGTCGCCAAGCCCTCTAGTCCCTGAAACCAACTTCTCTCCTCACTCCCATCTAAACCTCAACAAGGCAACCCTTTCATCAGGCCTTGCCCACAAGTAACTCCACCAAAGCCAGGACTCACATGTAAATGTGCTGCAGGTGCCCACGTGACTTCCTCAAAAGAAAATGTCACAAAACCAGTTTGCCAGAACTCTCACGCTCTTGCTAATGAATGAACAAGTATGAGCTGGATAGCTTCTTCTAATAACATCATTGTGCCTATGGAATTCTTTTCTACTCAGGGTGGGTGAGCCAAATGTTACATTTGTTTTTTCCATGTAAATGTGAGAAAGGAAAAATTTTAAAAGACTTTGAAAAATCCATTGGGTTCTTTATACCTTGTGGTAGAAAAACAGTCAAAATATCAAGGTTAATTATCATGTATGCATTGTTCATATATAGTGCTCTGTCTTTCCTTATGTTTAGTCTGTCATCATTTAACATTTATGAACTACCCCTTCCCCCATGAAATTAGCCAGTATCATCAATCTGCTATCAGATTGGTGCAGCAGGCAGAGAAGGTGGTTCAATGCCTTTACGTGGGTCATATGGTTGCAGTGAAGGAGTCAGAATTAGAATGGATGCTGCTTAGTGCTCACGTACAAAGGGAGATGCTCTTGGGCTAGGACCCACCATAAACCAACATGGCTAAGCCTTTTCCAGTTGTTAATCGCAGGTAACCCAACATGGCTTTTATATCTGGATCAACACTTAGTCCTTCTCAATAACATGTTAAAACATAAGAGGAAAGAAGGTTTTTGCCTACACGGGGGAGGGAGAGCATTATATATATATATACATATATATATATATATGTATATATATATATATATTTTTTTTTCTTTCCTTTAACTCAGCCTGTACATCTGCGCCGAAGGAAGAACAACTGTAGGATGGTCCTGAAAGATAGAGCTTCAATGTAGCAAAGGCAGTCATTCTTTCAGGTCATGAGGGTACTATTTAGAAAGACTCTGGAGAGAGGTGATTATCGTGATTCTGCAGCAAACCCAGCTTCAGGAAAAATGGCTTCTGTATTGAGGCATTTCTGGTTCAAGTCTGACTTTGCCCATCTTTCTTTCCATCTGAAGCACGTCAGTCAGAATAATCTCCGTTTATTACTATGAACAGGGAAATAATGAAAACTAATCAGCCTATTCACAGCTGCCAAAACCTTGCCCAAGAAGCAAACTGGTTCTCAAAGGATGATCAGCTAATGACATTCTATAAATACCTGCCACTTTATTAATATGCTAAAAGCCAAATTAATTTGTTCTGGTTTTCCATCAAGGCCACCCAAAGCCAGAGCCTGGTATGTTTTTCTGGGGTGTGGCTCTCAAGTTCAAAACAATGACATAGATCATATTCTTCTGACTCCCCATTGGAGTATGATTATTTTACTTCCTTTATTAGCTGCTCTAATAATTAGGAAAAACATTTTTCATGGTTAAGATAATAGGAGTTTGTTTTTCCCTTATTTCCTACATGGCAGGTGGCTTTCCCCCATTTGGTGATTCTGGGGCTCAGGCTTCTTCAATCTTACCTGATATCCCCTGGGCCTTGCATCAAGCTGGCAAAATGTGTGTGGTGGGGGAGATAAAGTCCTGACCTAGCGGGCCAGATGTCATCATTTCTGCTCATAATCCCTTAGTGAGAACCAGTTCCATGACCACACTAGAGACAAGCCGAGCTGAGAAATGTGGTGCCCAACTGGGCAGCCAATTTGCAGCAGGAACACTATTTTATGAAAGAAGGAGTGAAAATGTTGGTGACTATCTAGCCATCTCTGCCGCATCTCCTTTAGTAATGAAAAGAATGCATGTGAATCATTTTCTGTGATACTAGACATGGTGCTGCTTTAAAAAGTGCCCAGATTTCACATTCTGCTCCTTACACAATATCTGTGAGAGTCATAGAGCAAGGCCCAAGCAGCATACCTATTGTGTGTGGGCTCAGGCAGGTCAGGTCCTGTCAAGAAGGTGGGAAGGAACTCTTCTTGCATGGAATCCCAATGAGCTCAAGGAGACAGTGGGTAGTTGTACTGGGGTTGACAAGGGGGACCCTTTACCTTCCAGACAGTGAACTAATGGAGAAGGAAAAACTATAAGGGAAAAGAGAGGCTGAATCTTGTAGCTCTGTTTCTGCAGCAAGGAAGGGTTGGCTGTATGGGATCTGAATAGAGGGATAGAATTAAACAGCACTGCTTAGGCCAGGCATGGTGGTGCAGGCCTGTAATCCCAGTGGCTCAGGAGGCTGAGGCAAGAGGATCACAGGTTTGAAGCTAGCCTCAGCAATTTAGCAAGGGTGTAAGGAACCTGGCAAGACTCTATCTCAAAATAAAAAATTAAAAGGGCAGGGGATGTTGCTCAGTGGTTAGATGCCCTTGGTTTCAATCCCTGGTACAAAAAACAAACAAACAAACAAAAAGAAAACAAACAAAACCCCCGGCACTGTTGGCATTATTGAGAATCAAAACTATACAGCTAACTGTCTACATGTGACTTTATTATTCTATATTTATTAGCTTAACTTTACTATTCTGGAAAACTCCTAGGGAGATAAAAGTTGAAGGTAACTTCACTGATCATTGCAGAAACTTCCTAAAAGACCTATTAGCTCTTTAATAAAAACCATCAAATGACAGTTTACACTATAAGACTCTTGGAATCTCTTGCCTCAAAATCCTGCTTTGTTTTGTCCATCCATCTTAAATCATAAGATCATGATCCCTATCCATGCCCCCACATTGAAAGACCTGTCTTAAACTATACTGTAGAATCTCAGTGAGTATACCATCCTAGCCCTCCTCTGTTTGAGATGCTACCAGGACTCTAAGGAGTCGTGTTTTGTTTATTGCTGTGAGCAATCAACCGAGCTCTGACGTACCAACAGGTTGTTTTGTAATATTTTGTGCAGCCAGGATTCTATAGTATCTTGGGGTCCACAAGATATGTGCCAACTTCCAAAGGGAAGGGAAGCTGAAATAAAATAGTTACTCAAATGACAAAGTGACTCCACTGGCAGCTGAGTAGGCCCTTGAGTAGGCACAACTGTCTCATACTTTGGCTAAATAAAGGTCTTTTTAACACTGGCGGCGGAAGGACCCCACCTCTAGTCTGTGATTCAGACAAAGCTATGACTCAGGGGACACAATGAAGTGTTGCTACAGGAGTTCAGGACAGTCAGTAGGCAGAGGTCCTTGCAGGAACAAGCTGCAGGGTAGAGAGAGGCAGAGGTGGCAGGAGAGAAATGGCCACCCAAGAGCTCCCCAGACCTCCTGGGAACCTCCCACAATCAGCAGGGAGGTTTTCATGGATGGGGTTCTTGCCTGGATCCTACCCCTCTCTCCACGTGTGTTCCCCAAGTCTGGGAGTGCAGTCTTATTCATGGAAGGTTGGCATCTGGAGGTCCTGTGGCCATAAGGAGTAGGGTCTCTTGATTTTCAGTCCAAATAACAGCAGCCACTAGAGAGAGATAGCTTGGGAAATGGGTTAGCATCCAGCCTAAGAATGCCTATGAGTTGCCTGGAAAATGAGAAGAGAGAACATAGGCCGATAGTCTCTGGGCTCAGGGCTCTGAGGGAAACAAAGGTGCAAGGAAAGTGAAGCCTATGTGATACCCAAAGTCAAAAGGAACTGGATGATACAGAACAGTCAGGAAAACTTCTTTCTGGTAAACCAAGATCCTTTGCTCCAGGAGCCTCCCACAATAGCTTGTGGACTAACATCTAATCTGGGCCAGGTTAGGGAAGAAGAAAAGGAAACAAGCTTTGGAATCTCTGGGAGGTAAAGATTTGCAAGGAGTGCCTCTGGTAAACCTTCACTTTCCCTGAGAAAGTGATCAGGACATTGGTCAATCACACTCTTAACTACGCAAGCTAGTCAGCTTTCTTCTAACAGTTCCAAGGGGAGGGAGTAATTAGAGTTTGTGTAACGGCTGGGGTGGTGGCTTTGAGGGGTGTGGGAGCATTGGGGTGAGGGGAGGGCAAACTTGGCACACTTCAGAATAAATCAGGGGTGACAGGATGTCATATGGGGCTCTGAAGCCAGAGGAAGTCGCGTGACATTAGGCATGTGTATGTGTGGGCTGTTCACAGGTAAGAAGCAGCCCAGACAATCTTACTTATATATTTCTTTTCTCGACTAGAAGCTCCACATCTTTGGATTAGTGTTGGCTCAATATTCTAGAGGGTTTAATCTGTATGATAAAATATTTGATCAGCACTGATCTGTATGCCTAAGAAATATTTTATATTAAAGGCAGTTAGGACAAGAAATATTAAGAACAAAACAGAAACACCCAAACATCTGAACTTTGTATTTAAGAACAGCAGCCCCTCTTTCTGCTAAGTGGCACAGATGATCTGCTTGGGGACATGGAGACTCTTTACCCTCAGACCCAACTGCTGAGAAGCCTACAATGGAATTGAGAGGTCAGGTTTATGCCTTGAGAGTAGACCCTGGTGATGTTCTCAAGCCATCAATTAAATGTTCTGAGACCTGGTAAGAACTGCAAACTCTCCTTTTTCTTAGTTCTCTGCTGTCAAATGGAGAAAGATAAAATCAAGGGTCAGAGAGTTATTCTTGTTGAAGGTCTTAAGAAAATACAAGTCATTCATCAATTGGAGTAGATGTGATAAAAGAAAAAAAGGGTAGCCAGAGAAAATCTGAGAAACCTGATCCTCATTGATAACTGGCATGAGGGCAGGAGGATTCCTTCTACCCTCTGAAGGTGATCTATATCACCTCCATCAGCAGCCTCGTTGCAGCAAATATTTCCACTTAATATTTAGTATTTGTATTCATCTCACAGATATAGGATGTGGAATGTTTGCATGAAAAAAACATTTATGGAACTTACCTTTAGTACAGAGAATTGTGAAGAGGTAACTAAACAAAAGGATAGGCTATAATCTCACTTTTGACAAAATAAATCTAGAAACAAACCTTTTCATGCCTTTTTTTATGAAAATATACCAAGGAATATAATCCATAATTTATTCATTTGCTTCCTGACAGACACATTCCCATATTCCTTTTTGTTTTTTGTTTTTTGTTTTTTTGATGTTACAAGTTTTACTGCTATGAATATCCCCGTGTGGAAATGTGGGTGAACTTTCACTCACATACCTATAGGTTACATTCTTAGCACTGGGGTGGCTGAGTTACTAGTAATGTGCATAAAAATTATGGTAGGTCATAGTTACCCTTTACTGAGCAACTACCTTGGGCCAACTAAATAAACTTGCAAGGTCACTGATATTATTAGTGATTACAGATGAGCGTGAACTGAACTTCAGGGAGGAGGAGGCTTCCACCCTGACTAGCTGAGCTGGAATTTAGTTCCATGTCCTTCTGACTTGGACCTGAAGATCAGGAACAACATTTAAAAGAAGGTCATAAAACTGCGAGGGCCTGGACTACCTCCTCATCCACACCTCTCGGTTTCAGATGTGGCAGGGATAACTTGAGAAGCTCCATGTCCTGTCAAAGGTCATGGAGGACACTGTCTCTCAGGGCTGTGTCCTTTCCACTACCCTAGAGGGTTGGCATGTTTGGGGCCACAGAAGCTCTTCTTCCAAGGAAAAACTTGTTTAAAATGTCTTAACACAGAGCTGCTCTGCTTGAATGGAGGGAGGTGGCCCCACGGCCTGGTTCTCTCCTGTCCTCCACTCTGTTTCCCTCTGAGGCACCTCTGGGGAAAAAACTGCCTCCACAAATAGTGTTCATCATGCTTTCCTGTTGTACTGGGCGAACCCAAATGCTCTGACTTCTTCCTCCAAATGGGAGACTTGGGGGCCATGCTTCGTGTGGAGGTTCCCTTGGCCTCTTCCTCCTGCCTGGGCTGGGGCAGGGGGAGTGGTGTGCTGGCAATGGAGGGAGCCTGTCAGTCAATTCTTGTGCTTATTGGATTTGCTATCACAAAAGGTATGTCTAGACTCAAGATGTAGAAATCCACCATTATTAGTCTTAGAAGACAAGTGGGAAATATAAGGAAGAAGAAATTGTCAACACATTTTTAAGATGTGAGACTCTCCCCTGCTGAAGGTAACCTTGGTGGAGGTAGAGAAGTGCAGTTGCTGAACCAACAAGGGCGAAAAGCACTCTTGAGCCGGATGCGCCACCAGGAGATGGGTTTAAGCATCAGGAGCCACGTATCTCTAAGGGAAACCAAACAGGAAATTTGATGTGAATCATCAGAAAGCAGACTATACAGAGAGGGGGCCATGGGGCTTAGTCAGAAATGAAGTGCACGCTGTGCTGTTTCGGGGTGGTGGACAGAAGAAATCACATTATCCGAATCTAAGATGGGGATGCAGAGCAATGATAACAGTGGTTTCTGCTGCTGGAGAGAGAACAGCTGAGGAAATTGGAAATGAAGTCAGCTTCAGACACTGTGAGAAGAGGCCATATTGACTCACCAGTGAGGCCAGGCATTCTGTTTCTGAGAGGTTGTGGAAACCTTGAGCAGACTGTGTAACTTCAGCTCGTTTCCTGTGCATTTATCCACTTATTCCTGTGGCACCTGCTCCTGAGGGGGCTGGAAGGCAGTTAGCATTAGTTTACCGACTGGTAGGCACAGATCAAATGCAGTTGCACAAAGATAAGCAGGGTTCTGTCCACAAAGAGCATTGTCTGGTGTGAGTTAGTTTGCCTGTACACTGGGGTGCTCTGTGGGCGTCCCCAGAGTTTCCTGGGAAAAGTGTCATTTGGTCCCAAGTTTCTACTTGAATTGGTTCCTTCCACATATGGAGGAACAAAGAGGGGAGGTTGGGAGCAGGCCTTGAAGAGCCGTGGTCCTGGCTACAAAGTTGCAGAGCCCAAATACTGAGGAGAGCCTGGGCTTGTTTTCTCTAAAAGGCTTCACTGCTTCTTGCTCACACAAGATCCCCCTAGGATCTTCAGAACTGACGTCTGCAGGCCCATGGGTACAAGTTTGTGAGGCCAGTAAAGGTTGTCAACGGGTTTTTGAAGGTCATCAAGTTGCATTCCATAGGACATTGACATAGTTTCATAGTCTTAAGTGGAAATCAGTGGAGAGAAAGATTTAAGTGTGTGGTAGAGAGAGTCCTGGACTCAGATTCTAGAGATGGGTTTCAAGAGCCCTCTTGCTACTGGATACTTGGATTTATCTTTTTATTTCTCTCCTTTTCTGTAATTTGGAAGGGCTGGACTAGAAGAGATCTGAGCCCACTCCTGTCTACACTGGTAGCAGAAATCTGTCTCCTGACTGCTCTCCAGTCGCTCTCCTCCCCAAGCCATCTTTATGTAGAAGTAAATCTAACACTTACTGTCTACTATGGCGCTATGCAAAGTGTTTTACAGATACAAACTCACTTAATCCTCATGAAATCCCATAACATATATACTGCTATTTTTGTCTTACAGATAAAGGATCTAAAGCATGAAGTAATTGTGTAACTAGCTCAGGGTCATACAGTAGAAAGTGGCTGAAACAGGACAGAAGCATCCTACTGCCTTTAAAGTGTATGGTCACACAGCCACATCAATGTTTGTGCCAGCACAATTCACAATAGCCAAGCTATGGAGCCAACCTAGGTGCTCAACGGGTGAATGGATAAGAAAATGTGATATGTATACATACTCAGCCATGAAGAAGAATGACTTTACGGCATTTGCCGGTAAATAGATAGATCTGGCGACTCTTATGCTAATTGAAATAAGCCAGTCCCCCAAAATCAAAGGTTGAATATTTTCTTTGAGATGTGGAAGCTAATCCAAAATAAGGGGGATGGGGGGGTGGTGGTTAAAAAACAACAGAAGAAAGATCAGTGGAATAGACAAAGGGGAATGAAGGGAAGGAAGGAGGGATGGAATAGGAAAAGACTGGTATGAATCTCACCTAATTTTCTTATGGACATATGTGAATATATCACAGTGAATCTCACCATCGTATACATGCACAAGATGCTAATTAAAATATATATATATATATGTAAATAGCAGAAAGATCAGCAGAGAAGATGGAAAGGAACAGGGGGAGGAAGGAGGGGAGGAGTTGAGGAAGTGCTGGGATTGAATTAAAACAAATTATATTCCATGCTTTTATAAGTTTGTCAAAATGAATCTCTCATAACTAAAAAGAACCTATAAAACAAAAGTGTATTGTCATTCAAAATGGACAAAGGACTTGAATGAACATTACTCCGAAGAAGACATAGGAGTGGTCAATAAGCACAAGAAAAGACATCTGATGTCACTGGTCACCAGGAAAATACAAATCAAACCATATGAGATACCAATCATATCAAGAGAGTGGCTATTATCAATCTCTCTCTCTCTCTCTCTCTGTCTTCCTCTGTGAGAGAAGTGTTGTTGAGCACATGGAGAAATTGGAAACTGTGCATTACTGGTGGGAATGTAAAATCGTGCAGCCATTGTAGAAAACAGCTGGGTAGTCCCTCGATAAGTTAAACACAGAATTATCATGTGATTCAGTAATTCCATTCCTAGGTATACACCCAAAGGAATTGAAAGCAAGGACTCAGATATGAGTACACCAATATTCTAGAGGCATTATTCACAATAGCTGAAAGATGGAAGCAACCCAAATGTCTACTGACAGATAAATGGAAAAACAAAATATAGAATATACAGACAATGGAATATCACTCAGCCTTAAAAAGGAAGGATGTCTGGCATGTTACAATATGGACGAAACTTAAAAACATTAAGTGAAAAAAGCCAAACACAAAGAATCAATATTGCCCCAATATTTTTAACCAAATATCATTTTTCAGTGAACACTGGGGCTTTGGACTCTTAGAAACTTCCCTAAAACTCAGAGTTAATGCCACAATCTTCACTTTGTTTCATGACATGTTTGCACTGATGCTCCACCATCAAGAATTGACTTCAGATGTAGAGGAAAGGATGGAAGGTGTAGCAAACAATAGCTAAACACTTTCTGTGACTTGCCTTGAATGATGCTACACTGACTTGTTAACTCTGGCTTCCACATTGCCTCTGGAAATGGTCTGTGTTGAAAGTAATTTTCAAAGTTAGGACCAAAGAAAGGACAGATGAACATATTGAGGAGAGGAAGAGTAGGAATCGGGCTGACAGGGCTCTGGTTCATTAATAATGACCTTTGATTATAATATTGCTCTTTGAATGGCATCTTCAGAAATCACTTAAGAGAGGCTGTAATTGCTTATAGTATTATTGGCTCTCCTGTTTTGGCATTTTGGGTTTTTTTTTTTTTTTAGCTGTTTTATATTCTGGGCATAGTATCCGCTGGGAAGGATACAAACCCTGTGGATTAGTGCTGGTGCCTAGCTGCAGGTGTAGTCTGTATTTAAGCCTTGGCGTTTATTCAAACCCTTCATATTGGACATTCCTTGAATTGCTCAATGGGTCACCTGGGGGAGAAGTAATCTAGTTGGAGAGCTGGAGAGGAGAGGCATAAGAAGAGCGGAAGTGTTAAAAAAAAAAAAAGTCACAGATTATGCAATACTTAAAAAAATGTTAATCAGTTGAAGCGCCATTGATGATTTGCTTTCTCTCTCTTATGTCGGTTTATGGAAAAGCACGTTTTCGCAGGCAGGACGTACCTGGCCTGGGTGTGACTAAGCTGATTTTCCTTTTGCCAAAGTCTGCAGGTTGCTCCTACTGCAGTGAAGGCTTGCGGGTGTCAGGCTTTCCCCCGCGGTCTGGAGAGCTGCGGTTTGGTTGTAATGAACAGCGACCTCTAGTGTCTAGCTCAAAATTTGCATTTGGTTGAGAGTAGAGACTGAAAAGAGCGGAGTTGGGAATTCTGATCAAATTGCCAAGGAACAAAAGCGAGACAGACATTTCTCATTTCTCATTGTTTTCCCTAGTAGAGAAGCTCAGGACTGATGGCTAAGATGTCACCTCCTTTCTAGCACTCTCTCTCATCAATGCTAGAGACATTATTCAAAACCTTGCCTTTTTTGCTTTTTCCTTCAAACCAATCGCTGGGTTAAAAAGCCCTCACACATGCCTTTAGGGCTTAACCCACGGAGTTCCCCCAGAGAGCATTGACTTCTCTTACTGAGGGCGTGTGCACAGTTGAGGCCACAAGAATGGAAAGGGGAGATCAGAGCGCGTACAGGCAATGACCTGGGAAGCTGTGAAGGGGGGCGGGGCTCCTGCTCATTTTTTTTTTTTTTTCCTGTTCATTCTTGGCAGCCACTCCTCTAGGGAGGCAAGCTCTCTATTTCTACCTGAGACTGTCTTTTGGTACTGAAGGCTTTCTCCCCTTGATCCCAGTACTTCCACGGAGCAGTGATCAACTGGAGAGGGTCCTCCCCGCCCCACTTTTTCTGCTTTTGTCCTCAGCCTCTTCCACTACTCTAAAGCCAGGATCTGAGTCTCCAGGGTGATGTCCAGGCCAAGACAGGGTGGGCTGATGATGTTCATTCCCAGTGAGGAATGGGGCCAGAGGATGACCTCCAACTCTGCCAGTAGCTGGGAGATTCTTCAGAGAAAGGCTAAAATCACAGTTCCTGGCCTGTGACCTTGCTGTTTTGTGGTGGGAATTAGGGACCTGGGGGTTGGAGAATAAGGGAATACATTTTCCTGTAATTTCAATAAATTTAACTTCAATACAGTCACAGAGCATATTTGTTGTAATAATCGGACTTGGCCTGCTATTGCCTTTTAACCAAGCTTCAGCGTGGAAATGCTGCATGTTTCACTGGGTTTTTTGTTTTTGTGTTTTAGCTATGTATGCATAATTGTGCTTTGGGGCTTTCTCAGTTTCACCTGTGCTTCATCCTGCCTCCTAAGCATTCTAACTCTTCAGGGCCTAACCTACCTGCCCCACCAAGACACAAAGTTGTACCGATGGTCTCAAGGAGATATGAACATTTACATGTCTGAGTCAAGAAATGTATTGCATGGAAGGCCCTTTGTCCAATTTCTATTAGACTTGTCTCATTTTCTTTTAGCAACAACCATTGTTCTAACAAAGATTCTCTCCTTGATCAAATCCTAGCTGGCTCCTTTGGACCCTATTCTTGACAAGGCCTCAACCTTGGCCTGTAAAGACTTGAACAAACACTTACATAGTTTCTAAGAACTTGAGACTGCATCCCTTGAATGACCCCAACTTCCCCAAACACACCTCCCTTAGAAAACTCAAGGTTACCAAGTAAGTTTGCTATTTGTTCCAGCTGACACCTAAAGATAGTTCCTTAGTCTTTGTGGGATGTAGAAGCCTAATTTCCAAAAATACTGTTAGCAAACCTAGATGGGTTTCATGTGGACCAATTTCCCCATTCCCACTCTTTGTAATATTTTTTACTTCTTGTACTCTACCGAATCCCTGTTCACCCCTTTCCCTATTCCTTCACTCTCCATTTAAAACTCTCAGTCACTTGGTTGAATCCAGTTCATGCTGGACTCTCCCCTATTGCAATAGTTGTCAATGATTAAAATCTGTCTTTAATGATTTGGTGTCTAGCTTTGTTTAATCTTTGATTGTCCATATAGGTTGAGCCCATACTGGACACTCTTTACCACAATTATTACTGGGAATACAAAGAATGAGATACCATCATGTCCTCAAAGATACAGCCATAAACTAACCATCAAAAACTTAAGTTGCAACATGGGTCCCCTCTTGGGTCCCTGTGCCTAGAAAATAAAAAAGACACAACTCCAGTTCCACTTAGGAAAGTCAATAGGGGAAAGCGAGCACTATTGGAGCCATCTTTGTCCTTGACAAGCTAAAGCATAGACTCACACCTTACTTAGTCATGAGCTGCCCACATTTATAGGCCTGAATGGGGAGTGACTGGGGGGGACATACACAAAAATGCCATAGTAAGACAGCTTATGGCACAGCTTGGGAACAGGTTTGGAGCCAGAAAAGGAACAAACAAGTTCACAAGGCTTAGGGGGAGAGAAACAGAAGAGGTTAATCTGAACTTCTCAGTCCTTGATACAAAGGGTCAATACCTCGGGCTTTATTTTTGGTGGCATGAAAAGTTGTTAGAATCTCAGCCTAAGATGGATAAGAAACATAAAATAAAAAAGAATAGTTTAATACAAACAATACCACCAGGAGAAAATAATTTTGGCTGACATAGTGAGGCTTAATGGAGGAGAGTAGGAGGTCAGAACAAAGAAATCTAAGGAGAAAAAGGTTCTCATGGGAAACAACCAGTGTCTGTTCCCAGACTGTGGCAGTGAAAGAGAAAGAGGTTAAAAAAGGAGCAATATTAAGAGAGGAATAGGGTAGCTGAATTGGGTAATAAACTGGATTAACAAAGTAAACCTAAAAATAAACGGAAGGTTGCTCATTTTGCCATGGCTCTGGCAAAATGGTGCATGGATGAATTGGACACAAAAGAAGGATCATATTCTTCTGGATGCAGATGGTGAGCCAGGTAAGAATTGTGTCCTGGAAGCAGAGTTCATGCTTGGGAAGGACTGGGCTTGTCTCTGGTTCCTGCTGTCCTTTTTCTAGTAGCTCTACCTGGCTTCTGTTCACCTGTCCCTCATTTTCATCTTGGCAGATGACAGTGGTTGCTTCAGACCTTCTTTCCTTCCACTCCTTCTTCATCTCATGCCCTTACTATTTAAATCCCTGACAGGTAAAAGCCCCAAAAGGAAAGTACTATGGTCTCCATGGTCTGGAACACACTCCCCAAAGTTGTATGGCTCACGCCTTCATTTCATCTGCCATTCTGCTCAAATATCACTTCAAGGTGAGAACCTTCCTAGTCATCTCATTTAAGATAATGTTCCCGTCACCATCTGTCCCTTACCACACTTTATCTGCTCTTTATAACACTTCATCACAACCTGATAGGCGTTTATTTGTGTTGTCTTTTCTTCCTCATTAGACTATAACTCTTCAGGGACTTTGTTATGTTCTTGTAAACCCAAGTACACACCAACAGTGCTGGGCATCTCACAGATGTTCAGTACACATTTGTTCGATGAGTGATGAACACGTTTGTTCAGTGACTTTGATGTCTCTGTATGTAACATTGTTGATATCTCTTTCTAGAAATGCTGTCCTTTCCACAATTTTAGTTCTTGACTCTTACTCTTTGCTTGTAGTTTCTTCTTCTCTTTTTAATCCTCCTTTTAAAATCTCAGGTTCCTAGTACTTTGCTATTATTTGGATCTTGATTGTTCCACAAAGGCCCATGTATTGAGGGCTTGGTCCCCAGCATGTGGTGCTGTTGGAAAGAGGTGGAACTTTTAAGAGGTGGGGCCTAGAGGGGAGGAAGTTAGGGTGTGCTTTTGAAGGGGATGGTGGGATGCTAGTCTTTTTCTCCCTCCTACCTGGATTCCAGAAGCTTCTGCCATATCCTCCTTCCATGATATATGGTCTCACCTCAGACCCAAAGTGACAGGGCCAATCGATCATTGTCTGAAACCATGAGCCAAAATGAGCCTTTCCTCCTTATAAGTTGATTATTTCCAGGATTCTGTTCACAATGGAAAACTGACTAACACACACCTTTTCTTTGGGGATCGTATATATTCTCAGATCTTTGTCTCTCAGATCTGTGTTTCCTTCCAGTATCATATGTCCAGTTTCCTGGTGGCCATTTTCATTCAGATATCTCACTGTCACCTAAAATTCATGAATCACACTGCCAGAGTCACTATTCCTAACAATGTCATGCTTTTTCTTACACTCAGTTAAGCCTGAAATTCAAGTTCTTTTTATTCCTTTCTTTAAGAACTTCCCCCGTTAATCAGTACCAAGTCTGACAGTTTTTCCTTCATGATTTATTAAGGAAATATTTATTTGCTTCTTGCTTACTATGTACAAAACACTGTGCTAAGTATTTTTGGGCGGTGGGGGGCTAGTATAAGATTCCTATTCTTCATTCAAGGAGTTTGTAATCTAGATTGAGAGGTAAAACATGTTCAGGAACTATAATTTAAGGTGGAAAACCATGAGTATATTAGGGTTTATGTGAATCCGGAAAAGGAAAAAATGACTTCCACTGAGATTAAGATTTCAGGGACAATGGGACATTTGTGATGGGCCTTGAAAATCAGGTGGCATGTGGACACATAGGTGCTGAGGGAAGACTTTCAGGTGGAGGGGATGACATAAACAGAACGAGAAGCAAGACAACCATGAGTGGGGAGGGGAAGACTCAGCTGAGCTCAGACGGGGCCCAGAGAGCATGAGGGAGAGGAAAGGGAAGTAAGGTGGAGAAGAGAGGTTGGGGACTTTTTATTTCATTTTAAAGTCACTGGAAAGAGATTTAAGAATCCTGTGCACATAAATAATGCATCAGAGCTGTGTTTCAGGAATGTTAATCTAGTCATAGCCTTGAAAATGGGTTGTAGATAAGAAATGCAAAGCAGAGCCTAATTATTCAGGCTAGAGGACATGGCAACCTAAACGTGGGCTGTGGAAGTAGAAATACAGGCTCAGGGAGATGAGCAGAACTTAGCATCTGATCGGATATAGAGAACAAAGAAGAAGAAAGTCACAAATAGGAGGCTAAGATGCTGGGCCCAAGTATCTGATCCCCAAATCAGAAATAGGGAAGAGCAGAAAATCAGGTTTGGGAAGGAAAGACATGAATTTAGTTTCAACCACAATAAGGTCAAGGTGCCAGTGGGATTTCCACGTAGGTGGTTAACAGCTCCAGTAGGTAATTAAACATATGAACCTGAAACTCATTACCATGGTCAGACATGGCAATAGCAAGTTGGAGGCCAGTTACCTCCTAATCAAAGCGAGAGTTAGGCCAGGAGATCAATGGTTGATGCCAGGGTATTGTTAAAGCGAGAAGATGGCCACAGATGGTTCCATTTGAAAGACTTACACTGATGCGGTAGAAGGAAGAAAATCCAGAGAATGAGCACAGACAGAGGAGGGAAGAGAGAGTCGTGTCAGAGAAGACATGGATGGCAGTTCAAAAGTTGTTGTTGTCACGGCCAAACGCTAGGAACTGAGAGAGGGTGGAGAACAAGCTGTTGGATGTATGCGATCTCAATTCCTCCCTTCATCCTACCTTCATTCTTAGTTCCCTAATAGGCCC
>JAJEJO010000498.1:59933-98247 GCA_020662805.1 Glaucomys volans
AAAACCCAAAACAAAACAAACAAACAAACAAGAACAACAACAAAACCGAAGCCCTCTGTGATACCATTTCCATGATACCATCTCTCTTGGGAGCAAGATTAGACAGAGGGGTCAATAGACCAGGTCTCCTGGGCTTCCTTAACTTGCCAAGGGACCCTTGGACAAGGTACTAGAACTTCCAGTCAACCTCTAAGCTCTTTTCCTCTCTAGAGTCCAGGATCTCTTTCAACCATGTCAAGCTTTTACAATCCTCCCAGTGTTCTTTGGGGCTTTCTAAAATCCATTCTCATCCTCTCCCTCCAACCTTGTTTCCAACCTCTCCAAATGCTTCTGGTCTTAGTCAGACTGGTTTCCTCCAGATCCTGTAGCCAGACTGTACTGATTCCAGCTCCTGTGCCTAAATTGACAGATTGTCCTGCCTGGTGCCTTTTGAACGGTGTTGTGCCTGTGACTATCCTTAGTTCCCTCCAGTACAGCCTAACACTCACTTTCCTCATGAGATGTTCCCTGAGCCTCCAGCTCTCACTGACTTTTTTTTTTCTGTTAAACTCCTAGGCATGCATATGAAGCCCATTGTTTATTATTTATTTTTTAATAAGGTGGTTTTTTCAGGTCAATTAATCTTGATTCTCTCATGAATTATAAGCACTATGGGGGAAATGGTAATGGACCACATCTCATGGGTCCCTTCTCTTTTTCACAGCATAGTGTTTAGCATGCCATTGAACCCACGATGCGTTCCTTATGTATGTGTGTCGGTCAGGATTCTACTGAGACACACACACACATGCACACACACACACACACATGCACACACACACAGACTTACTTGAATGAATTAGCTAGCATGATCATGGACATTTTGCAAGTGCTAAATCATAGGGCAGGTAGTAAACTGGAAACCCAGGTGGAGTTAATGTTTCAGTGTTAAACCAGAGTTTCTTTGGGAAATTTTAGTTTCTGTTCTGTAGGCCTTCAAATGATAGGATGAGTCCTATCCAATGTTACTGAAGCTCATCTCCTTTACGTAAAGTCAGCTGTCTATAGATGCTAACCACATCTACAAAATGACTTCAAAGAAACAGGCTAGCATTTGCTTAAATGACTGAGTACTACAGTCTACCCAAGTTGACACATAGAGCTGAGCACTATTCACTTACTGAGGGAATTATATTGAGGAATAACTCTTTTTACAGGATTTAGCAAGGTAGAGTTCTCAGAATAAAAATGGAGAAAGATCACTGAGAGATCTTGACAGAAGGAGTGAGCTTCCTGGTGTGCAGAGTGGAGCCATGGGTGTTCCTGGTTGTGGTGATTGGCAGGAAGTTTATGGATCAGCAGGGACATGCAGACTCTGGAACTCTGAGGGTTAAAAGGAAGAGAGAAAGTGATTACTGGTATAATTTACTGGAAACATTTGTGTAGAAAGAGTTGAATGGGAAACGGGGGAGGACTAAAGTTTAAAAATTCAAAGTCGTTGTTTGTTGTGTATGGTTAAATGAAACTGAGGTGAATTAAAGTGAGTTCAAAATTAGAATGAAATTTTGCTTTCTTCTCAGGCAATAGACAGAAACAAAGGATAGACCCTGGAAATATGAGAATAAAGTCACTAGGAGTCTAAATAAGGCAAAGCAGATGCCTCTGGTGAAGAAGAGAGTTCTTGACAGATTTTTTTTTTTTTTTTTCAGATGACAAGAGCCTAATTTTTGTCTGGAAATTGGTTTATTTCAAATAAATTTGTGGCGATAAAACCTTGAGGGAGTAAACACACACACACACACACACCAAACAGAAAAACCAAACAAAACTGCTTACAGCAGAAATTCAGATATTTGCTGCAAAACAATTAGAAGTAGCATTGCTGAAGCAGTCCTGAAATAGATGAGCTTCCCCATTAGCCTTCTGTGAATTCAAGCAAGGAGGCATCATTACACAAATTACATGCCTGGAGAAGGGGCTTTTCACCGGGATGAACTTGTGAAAAGAACGTTTAAACCCAAAGCAATTTTGCCTGTCTGTAATTTGTTCTATTCCCCTTGCTATCATTGAAGATATTTATGCTTGAGCAGAATTCTCACTCCCAATCTGATTTCTCCTTTTTCTCAATCCAGCCATGAAGTCATGAAGTCCCCTGTTTGGGACAATATCGTTTGCTGCCATGGAAACAATTACAATATCATAAATATGTTTTGCCCCATGAGATCAAAGAGGAAAAGCAATAATACTAATATTTTGCAGTTCAATAATGCCATTCATCCAGCAGTCACCAACTAGTAAATATCATCAATTTGCAGATGGAGAAAACTGAAGCAGCAAGCTCCCAAACCATGGTCTAACGCTCTTGAATTTTACACTGTGGCAAGACTGTCCAGATATTTCTAATTCGTGCCCCCCCACCCCCACCCCAGAGCAGCAGCTACAGAGCCAAACCCTTGGTCTTCATTATTCTCTTTTTGGATGAGGGCAGAGTGGGCTCCTCTCCCAGTGCCTGCACTTTACCAACTGTTCCTCATTAAAAGAGTATTTGATGGAATCTAGTTTGATAAAATGTACAAACAAAACTCCTTTGGCAATTGTCACAGGGTGAAAACAGGAATAGGAAAGAGGCTGTGGACAGTGTATCAACACTTGAGCTTTCCAGTCCAGCTCCTTCTTCCAGTCTCTGACATGCTCATTCTCTTGAGTCCCAGCCAAGGGTGAATTGACCTGGAATCTAATTGCACATAAGCCCCAGGACCTCTCACTTGCACAGACACCTTGCAAGGATCTGGGAGGAACCCTCGCAATGGGTTCATGTGAACAGACATAATTTTTTTTTTCACTATAACTTCTTGTATTGGGTGGTGTTGGAGTAGCATAAACTTTTTGCTATCCTGGCAAAGGTAAGTGAGTTAGGGGTGCACTTGCATAAGTTTATAGTCATTTCTATTTGTAGTTAAATTATTGCTAGTCATTTCTGAGTAGCGATGGTTTTCAAAAATGCTTTTATTGCCCACTATCTGCTGACCCCCATGTGTGATGAAAGATTTGAATGTATCTCAGGTACTCACCACTGAAACCAGGTGGTGTTGGCCTTCTTTGTTGGGGGGATATACAACAAAATGCAGCAATTTATTCTTTAGCTTGGAGGAGATGCCCTAGTATTGCTTGGACCACTGGACACCTAGACTTTCAATCATGGGGGAAAGAGTTTCCTGACTCTTCCAGAATGCATGTGGCTCACCTAGGCCTGCAAAAGACTAGCCAGTACCTTGTTTATCCAATCCAATTAGAGAAAATTATTCACATAATGGACCAGGATGATTTTTGTGGAATGTTCAGTCAGTCCACCTTTTTTGTTTCGTTTCAGACTTATGACAGTAGATGAGAGAAGTAACTGTGTTAGTCCACTTTTTGTCACTGTAATCAAAACACCTGACAAGAACAACTTAGAGTAGGAAATGTTTACTTTGGCTCACTGTTTCAAAGGTTTAGTCCATGGCCACGCCCAAGGTAAGGCGGAATAGCATGGTGGAAGTGCATGGTGGAGGGAAGCTGCTCAGCTTGTGGGGAAAGGGAAGGAGAGAGAAAAAGAGAGAGGGGTGGGGGAGAAACACAAACACATGAGAAGCCAGGGACAAAATGTATAATCCCAAGGCATGCCCCTAGGATCTACTTCCAGCCGTGTTCCATCCACCTACAGTTATATCATGCAGTAGTACATTCAAATGATTAATCTATCAGATGGATTAATACACTGATTAGGTTACAGATCTCATAATATAATCATTTCATCTCCTGAAGCAATGCTTTGGGGGGACACCTCATATTCAAACCAGAACAGTTAACATAGTCCTCAGTCAAGAGAGTTAACAAAGCCTAGTCAATAGACAGTGTTAGATGTTTCTGCTTGGATGGAAAAGAATTCATTTGCCAGATCAGTGGCTGCATTCCAAGTACCCAATGCCATGTTAATCTGTTCTAGCAAAGATACGTATTCTGATACAGAAGCTGCTTTAGGATTTGGGCTTGGTTGAATGGCAGTCATCCTTCAAGATCTGTCTTGCTTGGTTTTGCATGGGCCAGACTGGTGAATTAAATGGAGGTAGGGTAGGACTTACTAAACCTGCATCCTTTAGGTTTTTAAGGCTCACACAAATTTCTGCCATTCCTTAGAAAAGCTGTATTGCTTTCAATTTACTATTTTGGACTAGGTAGGAAATGCCATTTCAGAGGCCTCTATTTAACTATTCCTACTGTCCAAGGAATCGTTGTGAGTATATATGTATCCAATTTACATTTGGAGACTGTGACAGTGACTATTCGAAGTGTCAATGGTTTCAGTGCGCCTGCTGTGAGTCAGTCCTGGTCCAGGTCATCCCTTTATTACCTGGGTTCCACATGCCTTCACTGAAACAGGAGGGTCATGACAATACTTTGAGTCTATAGTTATCCATTCAGTTGTTCAATAGACCTCAGAATGTCTGGGTACTCTCCTTTCCTCAGTGTACTTGTGGCAAATGGTCACATGGCTCTTTGGAGCAGGACTCAAGGAATCATTACTGGATACATTTTCCATGATGTCGCAGGTCCTTCCTCCTAAGGACCCAGACTGTCTTTCAGTTAATAGGCTTCAGATCCACAAACTGGCTCACATCTGGAAAATGGGCAAGGGATCATGACTTTTTTATTGAAGTGAGAGTTCTTGGTCTCTGGATCCTTCATCCTTGGTTTCTTTCTTTTTTTTTTTTTTTGACAGTAGAATGCATTATGCATTTTGATAATCATACATAAATGGAGTATAATTTCTCATTTTTCTGATTATTCATATTATAGGATCACACCAGTCATATATGTACATGAGGTGATAATGTCTGTTTCACTCTACTATCCTTCCTACCCCATACCCCTTCCTCTTCCTTCACTTCCCTCTACCTAATCTAAAGTAACTCTATTCTTCCCTAGCACCCCTGCCCCTTATTGTGAATTAGCATCTGCACATCAGAAAAAACATTCAGCCTTTGGTTTTTTTGAGTTTGGCTTATTTTGCTTAGAATGATATTCTTCAACTCCGTCCATTTACCAGCAAATGCCATAATTTCATTCTTCTTTAAAACTGAGTAATATTCCATCGTGTGTGTATGTATGTGTGTGTGTGTGTGTGTGTGTGTGTGTGTGTATGCATACATACCTCATGTTTTCTTTATCCATTCATCCATTGACGGACACCTAGGTTGGTTCCGTAGTTTAGCTATTATGAGTTGAGCTGCTATAACTGTCTATGTGGCTGCATGGCTGTAATATGGGATTTTAAGTTCTTAGGGTATAAACCAAGGAGTGGGATAGCTGGGTCAAATGGTGGTTCTATACCAGGTTTTCTGAGGAATTTCCATATTGTTTTCCATAATGATTGCACCAATCTGCATTCCCGCCAGCAACCTGTGAGTGTACCTTTTTCCCTACATCCTTGCCAACATTTATTGTTGCTTATATTCTTGATAATTGCCATTCTGATTGGAGTGAGATGAAATCTTAGTTTTGATTTTCATTTCTCTAATTGCTAGAGATGTTGAACATTTTTCATATATATTTTGATTGATTATATATATCTTCTGTGAAGTGTCTATTCAGTTCCTTAGCCCATTTGTTGACTGGGTTAGTTGTTTTTTGGTGTTAAGTTTTTTGAGTTCCTTTATATATTCTAAAGATTAATGCTGTATCTGAGGTGTATTGCACATTGAGTACTAATCTTACTGACTGTCCATTTATTTTGTCCTTGGAATATGATCTCCAAATAGAAGAGTGGTATGCTTCTGCTTCTCTGAGGCTTAACAACCCTCTAGGAATTCAAGATTTTTGAGAGCATTAACCCCAATGTCCCCATCCATGTACCCCTTGGACTGATAACTTTCAAGGTGCATTTTAGCCACAGGCATTTCTCGGAGTGAACGTATAGGTATAATTCTAACTTTCCTTAAGAGGCAGCAAGGCACAGGCTCTGGGGACATGTCACAAAGGTTTGAACTGTGGCTTTGCCACTGACTAGCTGTAGGACCTTGAGCACATTAGGTAATATATCTGAGCCTCAGTTTCTTTATCCTTATCAAGTTACATCTTTGGGGTGTCCCCCTCTCACATTCAGATGCATGCCTAGCTTCTGGCTATAACAAGGTGTAAAGCAACGAATGGGTCAGAGAATGGAGATACAGAACAGAAGAGAGTTGCTCAGGGTGAGGGAGGAGGCCAGGATCTGGAGAGCTGGCCCAAGATGCTGGAGAAAAGCCATCAGGTCTTCTGTAGTGTTCATGGCTTTGCCCAGAGGATGCATGGGAGCTGTTCAAGGGTCCAGAAGGAAGTCATACTGCCTTGAATTCTGTAAGAGATCCCTTCTTTTCTTCTCAGCACAACTTATGGGTTCCAGGCCTATAATTGGGATACATAAACCAAATTAAAGTGTGTACAGTTCACAGAGGATAGACATTCCCACTTACCCAACTCCTAATGACCTCAGAAAGTCACATGCACAGAAACAGTGGGGAACTGACATGATAGTGACAGTGATGCCCTCCATCACTTTGATTTTTCCTAAAATATGATATTTTAAATTCAATGTCTTCTATGTGAGAATATAGGACATTGCTTCCTCTAGCCAAGGTTTCTGTGGGATAGTTTTGTTTATGCTGGTGGGGAAAGCAGGGCTTTTGAGTAATACATTGAATAAAGGCCAGCCCTAACCCATGGAGGAAGCCAGTGACTGTCCTCATTGCCTATTGTATAGATTCATCAGGGCTCATGAAGTAATGTTGGCACTATGCTTTTATTATTTTAACTCTCCATGGGGTATAGAGAGAATAAATCATTTTTGCCTCTTTGCAACATAACTTCATGCATTTAAAGACTTATGGCTCCCCTTAGTCTCTTTTCCAACAAACCAAACATAGGCCATCTTAACTGTATTTTCTCATAAGGCTTATTTTTCAAAAATGTAATAGTTCTCATTTTTCTCTGAAACTTCTTTGATTAGTTTGCATTGATTTTGAAATTTGGAACTTGAAGAAGAATATATTTAGTATCCTCACTAGGTTTGTGCTTAGTGAAGGCCAAATCAGAGCAATCAACATATGTCTTCTTAGCCTTAGGGTGAGATTCCTGCACCCCCACCCAACTTGCCATGGTCTGTTTTTTTTTTTTTTTTTTTTTTTTTCAGGCAGGCCCCGTGTGAATTTCCAAACCATTAATGACGCCTCATGTTGAGTCAGACCAAGAATCCCAATTCCTAGCTTGCTGCGTAGTTGCTCATAAGGAAACCATTTTGTTTTTCTTTACTGAGTCTCATTTTATTTGTTGAGTCTCTAATTTCAAAAATTTGGAATTATCCAACATTGTTTATTATCCATCTTCACTGAATAGGTGACATTTCTCAGTGCTCTGATTCTTCATCATAAATGTTTTGGTCTGATAAGAATCATATCTTTCGAGTACCTATTACATTGTCTAAAGAGAACTTGTCCCTAATTATTTTCCAGTAATTATTGAGATTCCATTCTGTGCAAGGATATGAAGAAGTAGCAGAGAATGAGACATGGAAGGGCAGTTCCTCCTTTAGACGAATGTTAATAGGAATGGAGTATGTATTTTATCCGCTTCTTGGATATAATTCAAATTCAGAGTAAATACTCCATAAAAGTTTATTCTGCAATTGAGCATAGTGGATTGGCTGCTTCCAATAAATAACTCCTTCTCCACTCTGTCTCCTACACCCATGCCAGGAGCTGGCAAAGCCATTCACACTGTGGACCTAAGCCCAGGTTTCAAAGCATGACCCAAGGGCATGACCCTTGGAGAGGACCATTATTCAAGCCACACCCAGAATTCCCCTTGTTCTGGAGCCTCTGATGCCTGGGCACTTTGGGATCTGAAGAGGGTAACACTCTTGACGTTAGGTTTTACGTTCTTGTGATAAGTGTTTCTATTTGAAGTGTATGGGAGAGACTATTATTGCTAACTTCACTCCCCTCCTGAGAATTCCTAATCAAAAAGGAAGTGGGGGGTGTGGCATCTAGCTTGGAGACTTGAAGGGCAGTATTTGCGATTAAAAACTGAAGATTCCTGACTATGGTAGGCAATGTGGGTAGAGAGGAGTGAGGAGGAGAAAAAGAGAAAATTAATACTATCTTGAGTTTATATTATGCATCAGGACTACATTTTTGTGTACTTGATATAGTTTGTCTTATCTTACCCACACTATAACTCTACAACATAGATATCATTCCTATTTTCAGATAAGTAAAGTGAGACTAATAAAGGTTAAGTAACTCAGCCGAACTAAGACTTGGCCCTAAGTGTGCTTGGTTCAGACTCAGCTCTTTCCATGATATCATTGAATTGTTTACTGTGAATGAAATTCCCCTTTATACTTGCTTCTTGCCATGTCATATGACTTAATCAGATAAACATAGAACATGATCCATTGTGGGAGGGAGACCTCACTCTTATAATTTTAGGATGCTAATATGACTCATCATCACCACCCTTCCTTATAGAAAAAGAGAGTAGCGAGGGAATCTGTAATGTTTTAGTACACCTCTCTCCTGAAATGGAAAAACTGTCCCAAATCTTGTCTGGGGCAGAACTTTTCCATTGATAAAAATCCATCACTTTCCTTTGGGGGAAAAGAAAAGTCTATGTAAGTTTCCACTGAATATTAATGGGACGAAGATCTGGTCTAGAAAATTTGTGAATCACTCATCCAGTTGACTCTCAGCTGATTGTTATGAAAGATTTCAGAGACTTTTAAGCAGCATTTTTCTCCCCATTTTGAACCTAACAATCATATTTTTACCATTATCTCTTCCCAGAAAAAATCTCTGACATTGCCTACTGTGGGCCTTTCCTCCTTGATGCATGATTATAATAATGTGTTGATCTTGCTCACAACTAAATTGATTGAATATTTTTCCTTAACACAAATAATAACTGTTATAGTCAACATTCATTGAATTCCTACAATATGTCAGGCAAGCTTATATACACATTACATATATTATCATTTTATCCTCACAACCATCTGATAGAACAGACAGATGAGAAAATTGAGAGTTAGAGAAATGAAGTAATTTGCCCAAACTCGTGACCAGTTAAGTGGTGGAGCTGGGCTGCAGAGCCAGACAGTCAGACTCCATTTCTGTGCTTCTAACCACCATGTCATGCTTCTTCCCCCAGATGCTTCAAGTGTGCTCTCTTATATTTTCAAAATTTTGATTACCTTTGCCTTTATGATAATTTGAATATTGATATCTTTGTTGGATTTTTCACTGGGCTAGAGAGAAATGAAGCAAAGATGGAACCCTGGCTTTCATTTCCTTTTCTCACTGGAAGTGTCATAATCATTGCAAATTCTTTGTTCTGACCCTTCAATCCTGCGCAGGAGGGCAAAGGACACAGTCATCGTGCATTCTGGTCAGATATGGAAGCTCCAGGAGAGGTCCGAGAAAATTAAAATTGCATTTGAAAAATTGCATCAACCTCTGTCCCATGTTTAATAAAATACTGTGAGCAGGAATAGCAATGACTGTTCTCAACCCAATGGTCCAAAAATGGGAATTCCAGAACAAACAACAAGGGTGACTGGTCAATCTAAAATGATCAGGCCAAAGGCCTAATCCAAAAGACTTCCCCTGACTCAACTTCACCTGGCTTTGGGCCATGATCAGACTGTTGGAAAAATAAGCAGCTGACTGTAAATCAAGACTTTAGAAGAGTTTCTCAGTGATAATTAAATTTCCAAAACTGCTGACCACTGAGGCCTACTATATACAAGAGAGTGAGTTCTAGGAGGTTAAAAGACAAAGAAGAGACAACACCCTTGTCTGTTAGCAGTAGCCATATGGTAGCAGTTTTAAAAACAAATTGGGCAATTCAATCAATCAATTATACCTTTTTAAAGTGGTTCAAGCACTATTCTAAGCACTGACCACATAACATTGAACAAAATAGACAATGATCCCTGCATCATAGATCTTGCATTCTAGTAGAATAAGACAATTAAAGAAATAAGCAAAATACATAATAGGTGAAACTAATAATTTTTCCCTTATTTAGATGTAAACCTAAATCTGGCGATGGAGCAGTTTATAAAAAGTCCCTGACTGTCCTCTGAGTCTCAGAGGAATATAACTTCAAGTAACAAAGGTCTAGATGTTTCTTCAGCTTATAAATTTGGAGGTTAACCCTCAGAAAACTGAAATGATGTAACAATATCCTTTTTATTTTCCAGGGATGGGTGCTCCTTGTAAAGATAATTTAAAGGTTAGGGTTGGATCGCCCTAGAACATTAGCTACTCTCGCATCTAATTTAGCAATCTTATTTCAAAATTTTTTACCCGCACTGACTGTGTAAATCTGTTTATGGGATGCTGTTTGAATCCATTCTTGTCTTTCTTCTGGTTTCTGTATTAATAAGTTGTCTGAAATCTTGAAATAAGCGTTAAGAACTTTGCACATATGTCTGAAGGCAATGGATTTTTTTTTGGGGGGGTGGGTACTGGGGATTGAACCCAGGGCCTCGGGCTTGTGAGGCAAGCTCTCTACCAACTGACCTATATCCCCAGCCCAGCAATAGATGTTATGGGCGAGAAATGGAGTGGGGAAGGGGAAGGGGACTGGAGGGTTGATGGGAGGCAGGAGTTTGTGGTCATAAACAGAGTGGTCAGAGAAGGCTTCGTTGACAAGACAGCATTTGAACAAAGCCCCGTGATGTGAGGGTATAGCCTGCAAGTATCCCAGGGAAGAATGTTACAGGAAAGGGATGGGGGGAGTGAAGAGGTCCTGGGGGAGTTCTGGGCTTGGTGCTTTCAAAGTTCAGCATGAAGTTCCAGGAAGACCAAGGGCTCATAAGGCTGGCAGAGAGAGTGGGCAGGGATTAGGAATAGAGGAGATCAGAAAGGGATGGGAAAGTGGGTCAAGAGGCAGAGAGGGCAGAGAGCTGGTAGGCCACTGCAGGACTATGGCTTTTCCTGAGGGAGACGGAGAGTTTTTGATCTGAGGAGCAGCATGATCTGCCTTTTTTTTTTTTTTTTTTTTTTTTGGTACCAGGGATTGAACTCAAAGGTGCTTAACCAACACATCTCAGCCCTTTTAAAAAATTTTAAATTTTGAGACAGGGTCTTACTAAGTTGTTTATAGCCTCTCTAAATTGCTGAGGCTGACTTTGAACCTGCAATCCTCCTGCCTCAGCCTCCCGTGCTGCTGGGATTACAGGTGTGCACCACCACATGTGGTTGATTAATATTTTAAAAGGCTTATTTGGGTAGTCTTTAGAAGAGGCTACAGGAAGGCCAGGGTGGAGGCAGGGAGACCAGTCAGGAAACACCACAGTCCACATGAGGGCTGATGGTGCTATAGACCAGAACATGAGAATGAGCTAGAATCTATATATATTTGAAGGCAAAGCAGAAAGGATTAGAAGGTCTGGTTGTGCCTTAAGGAGTCAAAGATAGCCTGATTGGAAGCTGCATTTATGGACAGAAATGGGGAGAACATCTCATTGGTGGAGAGCTTAACCAACCATCTGTTTGGACCGTCTTCTGGACCATCTGTGTGAGGGCTGGAGTGATTGCACTAGTCCCTCACTCCAGACCAGAATTCCTCCACCACCAGATGGGAATTGTTCTATACGCTGAGCTTGAAGTTACCAACTTTTTCACAGTTCAGGCTAATCAGGGTTCCTTTTCCTTACTGGACACTCAACTTTCCTGCATGGAGTCATTTATAACACCTCTGTCATTCATGTATTTCTCGAGTTGTATAACCTTGTAATATTTGTGCTTTGGATTTGATTCTTGTTTGTGTTTTAATCTGCCGGTTTTAAACTGCATTTTCCATGTTGTAGCAAACGTCTTCTGAGGCGTCTTACAGGCCATGCTCTCCCTTTCTGAGCACTGTTTCCTCCATCTCAGGTGAGACCCCGTCTGTCATGGAATTCTTCAGACACGTACTGTGTGATACTTAACAAATAAGTAACCACTCCCTAATTTATCAATTGATAAACCTGGATTTTCTAAGGTAGGTGAAGCCCGTCTGTGGGATAAATCTTCTCACTAATGCCCACAAAGATTGACCTGGTGGTAGTAATTACATGTAGCACACAGATGTTATCTATATGCTCATGTATATGACATTTTTTATGCACATTTACTTCTTTAAACTATCAACATTTAAGACAGGGGCTCTATGAGTAATCCTCAGCTGGGGTCCTCAAACTCTCTCAGTTTTGTCAATACAAGCTCACTTCTGAGAGCTTTATTATCCCAAGGCGAGGCTGGAATAGTAGGGAGATGAGGCCCAGATGCCAAGTGGTTGCTCCCCTGGACTCCCTGACTCCCCAGGCATAGGATGATGATCTCCCCCTGTCTTTCCTCATAAACTCAAACTCAGGTCTGTTTCTACAATGCAGCAATGCCACCCAAACTATTTAAGTGGGAGTCACCAGTCCATCTTGCTGAATGCTTGATTAAAAGTGGCAGAAAGTGAGTTGAAAATGATTTAACCATCAAAATGAATTCTTTGGTTCAAGTAGCTAAAATGTCTGGGGCAGTCTAGCTTCAGGAATGGTTGGATCCAGGAGCATGTACTACACCATCTGGAATCCTTGGCTCTCCATTTCTCAGAAGGCCTCTCCCAAGCTTCCTGCTGGTTTTTGTTATGGTTGTTGCTCTTTTGGTTCCAGAATTGGAACCCCAGGGTGCTCATCTACTGAGCCACATCCTCAGCCCTTTTTACTTTTTATTTAGAGACAGAGTCTTGCTAAGTTGTTTAGGGTTTTGCCAAGTTGCTTAGGGTCTCACTAAGTTGCTGAGGCTAGCCTTGAATTTGTGATTCTCCTGCCTCAGCCTCCCCAGCTGCTGGGATTATAGGCATGCACCACTGCACGCAGCTCTCTGAAAGCTCCTGGCCCCTCACCAGGCTTCTTCCCACTGACTCACAACATTGGCAAAAGGGGAGTAAACTGCACCTAAGATGAGGTTCATTTCCTGGTTCATATCCCAAAGCAACTCCCATCACTGGGTGGTAGAGCACACCGGTGGAATGGAAGATTGACTCTATGAGTAAGAATGTAAAAAAGAATAGAATGTAATTTTCTGTTTGGAAATTACCAGGAGGGAGGTGGATGCTAGGCTAACCCAGGAGAAGCTCAAATTTGAGCTATGTTTCTGCTCCTTTGAGTCCTATCCATAGTGGACTAGCATCTCCCATTGGGTCCTGGGTTCCTAGAGCCCACTGAATTCCCAACTCAAGACAGAAAGTGTCTTTTTGAAAGGGAAACAATGAAGTTTAAGAAGAAACTTCCTCCTCCACTCCCTGTGTGGAGGGTGTGGCTTTGAATTTAATCTTTTATATTTCCATCAGAAATAATTTCTAGTGTTCTTTCATCTGCAAATAAGTGCTGGTGTTGTCTTTGTCTGCATGTATTATTTATCATTCAATTCATGGTGTGTCTCTGTCAATCAGCCTGTGGGTGTATGCGCCTGAATTTAAATGAGAGCTTATCTGTATGGTCAAAGAAGTCCTTTAGGAAATCAACTCCCAGAAAGTGGTGGGGAGGGCAGCAACTTGGCCTTGAGCTGATGGGGAGCAGGTAGTCTGCTTTGGAACAGCTGGATCTGTAGGGGAACGTGTTGTCCCTCCCAACTCTAAGATCACCCAGGAAGTAGATCTAGAAGCATTGAGGTCATTTCATGAGGATCTCATGCAGCTCTTCTGAAGCCTCAGTTCAGCCCAATTAAGAGTTTCAAGATTTCACATTGGCAGTGGTACCGAGTGGAGAGTTAGCCTGCATCTCACAACTAGCAAGAACCTGTTTTCCTGCTTTATAATTTATAATTTTCCTCTAAAGCAAAAAGGGCAAGGAAACAGAGATGAAGTGAAATTCATTCATTCATTTCTACTCTTAATTGGATATAGGTGTTTAGAATTAGTTGGTAGAATTTACAGGTACAATTTGCAAAAAAAATAATGCTTCTGTGTATTATGTAGCCAGCTCCTGAAAACAATAGCTCTTCCCACCAAAGGATTTCCAACTCCATGGAAACAGGTAAACTCACAGGTAGAAACTGCAGACGAACACCCTAGGGGAGCTTTTGCTGACTCCCTGGACCCGGGTGTGGCTTTGTCTCTCCTGGGAACCGTTGGCTGCAGTAGCTAATGGTTCTGGTCTCAGGAGTACAGGAAAAACGTGGAGCAGTCCAGATGTCATCCTGAAAACCCAGAATGCACATCTTAAGGGTACTCTGCTTTTGTGATGCATCTTTAAAAAGATTTTATTGAGACTCAATGCTTTTTAAAAGAATCATAAATTGGGACATTTTCTTTAGTGTTATTGAAAAAAAATGTTTTAGGCAAATCTCCACAAAGGTTTTTCTCTTTCTGCCCTCTCCTGCAGCCCTCCCCAATATCAAACGGCTGTGCAGGAAATGTGAGGCACAGCAGTCAGACTGGAGAGACAAGACGCGCATGTGGCAGGGGGACGCTAATGCTGCCCATGTGCACAGCAGCTCACACCGGTCACTGTGGCCTAATAAACTTGAAGGCATGTCACACAACAATCAGTCCTTTTGTGAATCTCGTTTAAGAAAGCATTTCAACATCAAACAAGCTCTGAGAGCATTGTGCATTGTGTGTGTTACTGGGCACGCTGTCCCCATAAATGCCAGCTCCTGGGCTGTGTTGGAATTATGACTCTGGGAATATTACTCTGTTCCTTCTCCTTTTGTTTCCTTTTTGTTCTCTTGCCCCTCCCCTCTTTCATGAGCACATTTTATTTATTTATTTATTTATTTGTTTGTTTATGTATGTATGTATTTATTTATTTTTGCAGAATATCTCTTAGTCTGTAACTTCATGGTGACTTTGGTTCATTCCTGATGGGGAACATCCTCCCTATAAGTTTCCCTTTCAGACATGACCCAGATGTAGACCTAAATGTATAGATTTCAGAACCATTGTCTTCCAGCTGGGTGTGTGAAATTTCTGTTCTAATGGAAGCCTTCTCTGTGTACTTGGATTGCTTACTGTTTTTTTGTTTTGTTTTGTTTTTGTTTTTTTTCTTTTAGGGTCTTTTTGCTTCTCTTTGCCCCAAACAGTAACACAAATTTTCTTGCTGTAAGACAGGGTCTACCTTGCTGTGCTTTCTAGAACTGCCAACAAGTGTGGCTGAATTTGGTGGTTCTAGTGAAAAGTGCAGCCCCAGTGGCTGGACTACTTGAGTTATAGCTCTGCTACTTACTTGCTATGCTACCTTGGCAAAATCACTTAACCTCTCTGTGCTTTCATTTGTTGATCTTTCAAATAGGGACAATAGTACCTCTATCATGGGATGGTTGTGAAAATTAAACATATGTAAAGCATTTAGAGCAGGGATTGGCACTGGCTGAACAAGATGAAAGTGTAGCTAACATTTTTTGAGTGTTCACCAGGGGCCAGATATTGTACTAAGGGTTTCACCTGAGTTGTTACATCTCATCTGCAAAAAGCCCAACAGGATAGGTACACTTTTTACCTTGGTCCTACAGAAAAGGAAGCTTGTTGTCCAAAGCCATCTAGTTAATTAGTAGCAGAAATAGGTCTAACCTAGTTATGTGTAGCACAAAAAATCACATATACTTAAGTTATTATGCTGAATTGTTTATGAGGAATGTGTGTGTGTGTGTGTATGTGTGTGTGTGTGTGTGTGTGTGTGTGTTGGAAAGGGTTGGGATAGGAAAACAAGCTTTTCAAAGAGTAATATAGATCTTATTAGTGCCTCGTTTGGACCTGGGGTGACTAAGTCCTATTCGACAATTTTAGATCAATGAAGATTGTCTTAAACTAATAAGTTTGTAAGTGATGCCCGTGAACTCTTGGTTAGCACACGCTTCTCTCAGGTTCGCATAGAATTGCACAGCAATTGGGAAAAGCTTGGTCAATCTTAGAGATGAGTTCAGAGCTGGATAAAGGGAGTGGCCCCTAATGTGTTTCTCCTTCCTGAAAATACCAGTCCTCTGTCCCAATAAAGCAGTTTGGTCTTCAGTACCTAAGAGCGAGATAATCAAACAAAACCAGTCCAGAACACAAATTCTGATGAGAGCAAGAAGGGGCAGTGTTTTGGTTTAGATACTAAGCGCCTAAAAGTTCCAGTGTCAATGCAGGAATGTTCCGAGGTGAAATGACTGGACTGTCAGAGCTGTGACCTGATTGGTCCTGACTGGACTGTGAGAACTGTGACCTGATTGGTCCATCCTAGTTTGAATGGACTAATCGGGTGGTAACGGTGGGCAGGTGGGGCATGCCCCAGGAGGGCGGTCACTGGGGATGTGCCCTGGAAGAGTTCATCTTCCCTGCAGGCGCTTCCTCTTGCTCTCTCTGCCTCCTGGCCACCATGAATGTTGCAGGGCTCCTCTGTCATGCTGTTCTGCCTCATCTTGGACCCAGAGCAATAGAGTCTGCTCACTGTAGACTGAACCTCCCGACCTAGGAGCCAAAATAAACTTTTCCTCCTCTAAGTTGTTCTCATCTGGTCTTTTGGGCACAGTGAAGAAAAGCTGTTGCCCACAGGCAGGAACAGATGAACCTCTGGGGAGATCCCTGGGCGGCCAGATTTGCTGGTGGGTAGTGGGCACCTGAGGTTGCCAAAAGGGACTCTTAAATCAAGTGTCAATGAAAAGAATCCGGTGGGGAGAGCTTTCATTTCACAATGTTGCCTAGATCTGGCCTTGGGGAGCCCATGAAGGTTCTGGAATCAACAGCTATTGCCTGTAAGGAAGTTCTGACTTTCCCTCTGAAGGTTCAATAATTGAGTCTGCTGAAATAAACTGACAACAGATAGATTAAGAGGCAAGAAAGGCACACCCACACATTTACAGCCACAGGGCATCACAGGAAGGTGGAAACCCAGTAACCAGGGACACCTAAGAGCTTATGTCCTGTCTTCCTGAGGGTAGCGAGGCCCTGGTGGAGGGTGGTGTGTAGACAACCTAGAGAGAGTAAATGGTTTTGAAAAATAAGAGACAGGATGTCAGAAGAATAGGGAATGCCCTGCTGGGATGTGGTGCCAGCCTCCAACCTCTTCTGGGCTCCCCCCCTGTCATGTGCTGATCTTCCCTGATGGGTGTGTCTTCGACAGTTGACTTCCTTCTGGAGGATCTGCCTTTTGTTGATAAGGGAAACTCAGGAAGCGTCCCTAGGTGCCTGTGCTGTTCCCAGTTCCTCAGGTTGAGGGAATCAGCACACGGATGTGACATCATTCAGGGTAGTTTCCCGGGCTCCTTCGGTGCCCGTGTGCCCGTGCCATATTTCAGTCTCACATGCACCATGTATTCTTTGGAGGTATTAAGTATTGGCATAGTGTTAAATTTCAACTTGCTAAAAATATCATCACTATATATACAAAAAAAGAAAAAAGAAAAAAAAGCAAATCCTACTGGGTCTGATGAGCTGAGGAGGGATGGAAGCTACCTTTTGTTCATCTCCTTTCTTCAACTTGTGTGTTCCAGCTGAGCCGATAACCACACCACGGCCTCCTTCAATAATTTCAGTGAACTCCTCTGCCCAGGAAGGGATGTGTTCGATTTTCCAAGGTCTCTTTTACACAAAGAGCAACCCATTACCCAACACCTTCCATGTCTTTTGGATGCTTTCTGGACTCACAAATGAAGCATTCCATTGTCTTTCTTTAAAGGAGAATTTTAAAGGATGTCGACTATTGCCAAGGCATTTTCGGATGCAGGGTGATGAAGCCTGCTGGTTTCTGGATCCCTGGTCTCCTTCCAGGGCCCTGGGTCTCTTTCTCTTTCTGAGCTGCAGGCACCTCGCCTGGATGGAAGTAGTGCTGGCTGCCATGCCTGTGAAGTGACCTGCAATTCCCATTGGCAGGAAGCCGTGTCACTTCACTGAGTCACATTCCCCTATCTGTAAAATGAGGCTAATGGGAGTAACCACTTCACGGGACCCTTGTGAGGGTTAGATGACAGCACTCACAAACCATCTGGCCCTGTGCGTATTCCAGAGTGAGCACTCAGTCAGAGACAGCAAGTAAAATCCCTCCAGTCCTGTGTGAGGATGGTCTTGTGTCCTTTGAAAGGTCACAGTTGTGAAAAGGCAAGCATGCTACTGTAGCCTCTAGAAAAGCAGTAAAAAAAAAAAATCATGATTTTCTTTAATTCCTTGCAAGCTGCTCCTAATTCACATATGCCTGTTTTCATTATCATTAAAGTAATGCCTCATACTTTCTCAAATCTGGGAACTGAAATCAGAAAATGCAATCATTGCCCCGAGTTAGACTAGGCATAAATAAACTTCTCTGAGAGTTGGAAACTTGCCTCATTTCAGTTTAATCAGCGGTATGGCTCTGGAGTATGTGTATAATGGTGACTCCCACCAGCTAAGCAACCTGGTTATTTGAAGACCTTGCCGTGTCTGGAAGGGGACCTGGACAGCACGTCTGCAAGGGTCAAGACATCCTGGCTTGTGTCTGGGGCTTGTGTGAGGGTGTGGTCCGTCCAACTGCAGTGATTCAGGGCTTTGCCTTCGGGGACAAACAGACTTTTTATTGGGAGTTTTCAGAATGTAGTCACCCTTAGCCATTGTGGGAAGGACTCACAAATACATTTTGGGCAAAACAGTCAACTAGGAAAAACCTTGGCCTTCATTTCTTTCTGTTGGTTCCCAGCTAAACCAGTTCCGACGCTGTTCTGAAAGCAGGTGCAGGTAAAGGGATTCCTTTCACTATTACTCTCTTGGGGAAAAACACCTTGAAAGCGCTCAGGATTTTCTGTCTTCAGTTCCTGCCTCTCATTCTCCCCCAGAACCTCTGCACTCTGACTGTGGCCCCACCTCTGCGTTCAAAGTGCTCTGGCCAGGATCCACAGTGATCTTTGTGTTGCTAAACCAGGTGCTCTAAGATCTCATTCCACCTGACCCAGCAGTTACATTTGACACAGTGGGTCATATGGCTGTTTCAGGAACATTCTTTGCTTGGTTCTTGGAAAACTTCCAGCTTTCTTCCCACCTCTTCAGCTCCTTCTCAGTTTTTTCCCCCCACCTCTACTTTCTCCTGATATTGCAGACCTTTGAACATTGGAAGACTGCAGGCCCAGTTTTTGGAAAAAAAAAAAGTCTCTTTTTTCCTTCCTTCCTTTCTTTTTTTTGATTTTCTTTTCTAAGCTGATCTTTTCAGGTAGGATGGACATGCAAAATACTTATAGATGTAAATTGTATGCAACTTGATGTGTTTGGCGATAAATGTATACCTGTGAAACCATGAGACCATCACCATCATCCATATCCTCAATGGTCCATTGCCTCCAAGAATTCCCTCCCACTCCCTTGGTTTGGTGTTGCTATTATTTTCCTTCTATGGTAAGAACACTTTGCACAGATCTACCTCATTCGCAAACTTGGAGGTGCATAATACAGCATTGCTAGCTAAAGACTCTGCTAGACAGCTCTCCAGATCTTATTTATTTTTCATATCTGAAACTTTGAACTCTTTAACTATGACCTCTTTATTTTTCCCTCTCCCTCTGGCCACCATTGTCCTACTCTTCTGTGTGTTCCACTATTTTACATTCCACAGATAAGTAAGACTGAGCAGTATGTGTCTTTCTGTGTCTGGTTTGTTTTCCTTAGCATAATGTCCTCCAGCTCCATCTACGCTGTCACAAATGGCAGGAGCACCTTCTTTTTTAAGGCTGAATAATATTCCATTGTATGTATAAATTATATTTTCTTAATCTGTTCATCTGTTGATGGGCATTATCAAAGGACAGAATCACAATGATTTGGTTTAAGATCTTAACTGACTTCAGTTTTGATTCTTCCAGGCTCAAGTAACACTATATTCCATAAAATGGAACAAGTGTTGTAATGGGCTGAGCAGAAGAGATTGCTTTTATAGGCAGAGAAGGGCTGAAGAGAACAGAAATAAAAAGCAAATTGGTTATTTCAAAGTTACTTTCCTTGTTGGGTAGGAACAGGGAGACAGAATGGGAAACAATATATTTAACATCAGTTTATTTTAGGTTACCTTTTTTGTAGAAAGATTAAGGGAGAGAGAACTTCATTATTGTGCCAATTGAAATTGACCTGGGTGGGAAATTTGGCTGAGGTCTCTCTAGTCCTAACTTGTTGGAAACTCAGATAAACAGCTTGGTGATGTGGCACTTTAGCATGAGTGACTCCATATTGATTTTAGTCTAGTCTTTTGGGGCTTAGTTCAGGAGCTTCGGCCATAGTGATGGCTTCCTGTGAATTCATTTCACAATGTTTAGATTGTTTCCTTCCCTTGCTTATTGGAATAATGTGGCAATGAACATGGACATGCAGTCATTTCTTCAAGATCCAGATTTCAGTTCCTTCCGGTATGTATCTGTAAGCTGAATCAGATGGTGATTCTATTTCTAATTTTCTGAGGTGCCTGCATATTAAATATCTTCTTTTTCAGTGCTTACTTCCTGAATGTTCCAGTCTTAGGACATGAAATACTACCCATATACGGATAGTGAGTGAATTTATGTATCTTGCTTGTATCTCTTTTCTGAAATCCAGACTCACACAGGGAATGACTCAGGCAATATTTCTGCCTGGAAAGCTGTAGTAGGCTAATAGCACTCGAAAAATATCCCGTCCTAATCCTACAACCTTGTGTATTACCTTCAATGGCAAAGACTTTACTGATGTGATTCTGTTCAGGATCTCAGTGGCCATAAATGCAATCCCATGTATCTTTACAAGAGCGAAGGACAGGCAGATGACACAGAAGGGATGGAAGTGTGATTGTGAGATTCATGTGATGTAGCCAAAAGCCAAGGAACTTGCTGGCTGCCACTGGAAGCTGGAATAAGGAAGGGGTGGGTTCTCCCGTAAGTCTCCCAGAGGGAGCATAGCCCAGCCAATACTTTGATTTCAGCCCAGAGAAACAGGATTTGGACCTCTGGCTTCTAGAATTGTGAAAGAATAAGTTTTTGTTATTGTAACCCACCAAGTTTCTGGTGGCTTGTTACAGCAGTCATGGAGAATGGATGCAATATCCAACAGGCATCTCACACAGCGCTCATCCACAACGGAGGACCCCGCGAGTCTGCTTTTATGGTTTTCCTTTTCTCAGGAAAGTGAAAATTCTACTCTTTCTGTTGCTTGAACCTCAACTGTAGACTTATCCATATGACTCTCTGCATTTCATTCTCCACAGCCTACTTGGGGAATCCTGCTTGCTTTACTTTCAAAATGTGTGCAAATCACCACCATCACCACTACCATCCAGGCTAAACCAGTCACCTCTTGTTCAAATTATTGCAACAGCCTCCTCACTCATCCCTATGCACCCCTTTGCCTCTAATGAAGAGACCACAGAGCAGCCAAAGATCTGTCCTGTGGCTCCCTATCACTTTCAAGGCAGAGCAGAAGTTTTTGTTATGACTCTAAGTCCATCTATGACGTGGTCCCTGTTGCCTCCCCCACTTCATCTTCATCTCCAACTCTCTGCCCCTCTCATTCCACTCCAGGCACACTGGCCTGTTTCCTGTTCTTTGAGTGCTATAAACCGCAGGGTCTTTGCACTTGCTGTTTCCTCTGCTTGGAATGCTCTTCCCTTAGATATCTGATACCCACTCCCTCACCTCTTTCAGATCTTCTGAACTGTCACCTTTTCAGTGAAGTCTCCTTGGTCCCCTTATCTCAAGTTGCACCTTGAATCCATCCTCCCATCCCATCCATCTCCCTGCTTTGGTTTTCTTTTTTGCATTTATAACTAACTAATACCCAGTAGATTTTACTTATAATTTTTTGTTATCTTTCTCACTTTGAATGCTCCAAAGACATGAACTTAGATTAGTTTTATCTATTGCTATGTGTCCCCAGTGCTGAAAACAGTAGCGAGCACATAGTAGGTGCTCAAAAATACTTTGGCCAGGAGCATAGAGTTATTGATATTTCTTTCCCAAAAAATCTTGTGCAACTCACATGCATTTTAGTTAAGTAAAAATAACCTAGGACCTATAGCCTAAAGAGGACTATATCCTTAAGCAGAGGATACTTTTTAAAATAAGAAAGAATAACCATTCTTGAATTTTATTTGGCTTCTGCTACTCCCCCAAGAGCTGTTTTGATCCTTCATTTCTATGCCTTTCATTTCTCTCAAAGTTCTGTTCTTTTGAATTTCCTGGTAGTAATACAATTTTTAATTAATTATTTTAAATTACAGGAAAGATAGAAATACTCAAGAGAAATTAGTCAAAATATAGGACCTTTATGCTTTTAAAATCTTGGTATTAGAAAACAATAGAATTAAATATTTGCCCCTGGAGGTCACCCTGGCCATGGGCGATCCCTAGTTTTACTGCATGCCTGAGGAAGTTGCTCGATGAAGTGTAAAGGTAATGGCAACACCATCACTCTCTGGCTGACTTCTGGAGTCCCATGTGCTGCACCTAAGCTGCTTCAAAATGTTCCAACACAACAACAATTTATAAATTAGGACTCAGTGGGTCAGAATTGGTGACATCTACTCTAGATACCACCATGTGGATTAGGAGAGAATTCTGACCATTCTGACATTCCTTTGGTCCTCCGTGCCGGTGCCATTCTAAACACCCATCCAACCTTCATAACAACTCTCCAAGGGAGGGATCCTTACTAACCTCATTTAAAAAGAACAAAACTGAGACACAAACAGATTAATTTGCCAAAAGTCACTCTATTCATTCTGTCAGGTCTGCCTTAACAAGAACCACAAATTGGATGACTTAAACAACAACAGTTTCTTTTCTCACAGTTCTGGAGCCCAGAAGTCTAAAATTAAAGTGTTGTTTCCACCTAGATGCCCTTCAGTTGATGAATGGATAAAGAAACTATGGTGTATATATACACAATGGAATATTACTCAGCCATAAAGAAGAATAAAATTATGGCATTTGCTGGTAAATGGATGGAGCTGGAGAATATCATGCTAAGTGAAATAAGCCAGGCCCAAAAAGCCAGAGGCCAACCGTTTTCTCTGATAAGTGGATGATTATACATAATAGGTTGAGGGCGGTGTAGGGGCCAAGAGAAGAATGGAGGAACTTTGGATTGTTTGGAGGAAAAGGGGCAGGAGGAGATGGGGGAAGGAAAGATAGTAAACTGAGACAAACAGTATTACTCTATGTACATATATGATTACATGAATGGTGTGAATCTATATTGTGTACCACCAGAGAAATGAAAAGTTGTACCCCATTTGTGTACAATGAATCAAAATGCAATCTGTAAAAATAAAAATAAAATTAAAAAGAGAAAAGAAAATCAAGGTGTTGGCAGGGCCGTATTCCCTCTGAAGTTCCTTGGGGAAGATCAGTTCCAGGCCTGTCTCCCAGCTTCTGGTAGTTTCTAGGCTTGGGCCAGCATAACTCCAGTCTTCACAGAGATTCTCTTGTGTGCATCTCTCTGTGTCCAAATTTACCCTTTGAAGGACACTAATTGTGTTGGATTAGGGACCCACCCTACTGTAGCATGACCTCATCTTAGCAATGACATCTGCAATAGTTGTATTTACAAATAAGGTCGTGTTCTGAGATGTTAGGGGTTAGGACTTCAATGCGTGAAATCTAGGTGGACTTAATTCCACCCATAGCAGACACTGCTACTTACTACGACTCTAACCTCACTCTACCGTGTCCTGAACCTGGCACAAGTACAGTAAAATTGGAGGTGGTGAATGCAGAATTGGCTATGGTAGTTGTAGGTATCACCATTATGTGGTGCTCAGAGTAAATCATTTATTTCCTTTCTCTATCTTCATGAACAAGAAACACTATAAACAATACAACTGTGGAAGCTGTTTCTGTCTTTATAATGAATTCCATGTGCTGTTCAATTGTATGCTCTGACAATTTGTATTTCTGACAAAGTTTTGATGGTTTTCCTCTGGGAATTTAGGATTGATATTGGGACATTATGGAGTGAAGGTGGGCATGACTCCCCCTATCCTGGGTCTGACCAGAAAGCTAGTGACTTGTTTTTGCATTCATTAATCAGTAAATAAAGATCAAACCCTCCTGCTGTACCTGGAGTGTGTTGGGCTCAGGAGTGACCTGTGACTATGTCAGACATAAGTCTTGACTTCTCGAAGTTCACAGTTTTGTAGCAATGGGAGGTTAGGACACAGCATGATAGATGTGCATCTGCAGGGGGAAGCAGGCCACAAACGCTCAAGGTTTAAAAACCACCCAAGGATGGTGGTGG
Source organism: Glaucomys volans (assembly GCA_020662805.1). Taxonomy (NCBI): domain Eukaryota; kingdom Metazoa; phylum Chordata; class Mammalia; order Rodentia; family Sciuridae; genus Glaucomys; species Glaucomys volans. The sequence continues at coordinate 84,165 of JAJEJO010000498.1, forward strand.
CCAAGAACCACCTTTTACATTGATAACACCAGTTACCACTCATGAGGAGCTCTGAGTATAATTTCATGTGTTCAGGGAGACAGTACTGTGGATATGTGTGTACTGCGTCGGGCCACTTTCCTGGGCCCCTTCTGTTGTGATTTTCTACGAGATGCTTCTCAACTCTCCACCCTCTTGACCTCCGTGATGATTGGTGTCAAAGGTTAAGCTGGGAAACAGGCCACTGGACAGTTGGCAGTGTGCATGGGGAACATCTGCAGTGTGTTTCTCCTCAAGGCAGGACCTGCCTTTACATCAGTCTCCAACTACTGGAAATGGCTCTTTCCATTCTACTCCTCCCTTCCATCATTTCACTAAATGCACAGCGGGTGTGAAGTACTTGTGGTGCAGAGAACACACCCGGGGCAGCACTCATTTGTAAGAGAAGTTGGTCCCCAAATGAAAACACAAGAAGCAGCCTCTCAGCCTGGAGAGAAGGGGAGCCAGGCCCAGAGAGAAACCCCACACCTCACAACTCACACCAGTTGGTCATGGGCTGTTTTTCACTGATGCCCCAGTGACAGTGGAATTGTCTCCTGGAACCCAACAGATACTGTCTCAAGTTGTGCGTTTAGAGATTTCTATGTGAGATGTATGGTAACATGCATCTAGTTCTCCTTCCAGAGAGAAAGTTCAGTCTTCTTCCCATGAATGCTTCATTTAAGAATCCTCCCAGGTTCACTTTAGATGGTTGTCTGGGTGGAATTGACCCTACCTAATCATTCACATCCTTCAATGGCCAGAGTGAGAAAAGCACAGTCCTCCCAGAATGCAGCTTAAACAAGTTCATTGCATTTTGAGTCTGTAACAGCCTACAAGGCAAGAAGGGAGTGGGTCTTGGTGATTTCTTTACTTCCCTCATAGCACCAAGCCCAATGTCTTGAACATGATTGGCATTAAATCTATATAAGTAGAATTAAATTGCATGTTCTAACAAGGTCAACAGACCCTGCATATTTTGGTGGGGATTTTCAGACACCCTGCTCCATCTCTTACTCTACAGGACTACCCAGATCTATGAATTTTGACTGTCTAACCACATCCTGTTGTGCACAGGTTCTTGCAGCCAAGTGCTCGCAAAAGCAGTCGACTCTACTGAAGTCTGAAATGATAAAAGATTACCCACGATAATGTTCTATAATTGCCTCCTGAGTAGGAGGCCTATTGTCGCTATTGTTTGGAAATCAGGTATGAGCTGAGTTTGTCCTTCCAGAATGTAAAAAAAGACAGATTCCATAAGTGGCATTCATCAAAAAAATCTCAGATTCAAATTGGTTTCTCATCTTGAGAGGCAAGATATTTGATATACGGAGAAACTATCCTCAGTCACAGGACATAGTTGCAGTTCAAGGTTTTGTCTCAGTGAAAAGGTTAGAGGACAGCCACCCTTCTGGAGGGAGATTTAAGTATCAGGTGTCTGGGATATGACTTTCTAAGTGGAGGGTGATTCTGCCCTCCTAGGAGAACCTGGCTTTGGTTTGCCTTGGCTTCCTCTTCCCTCTTCTTCCTCAGTCCCTCCTCTATTCCACTCCACTTTTAGAACCCATTTTACAAAGCATGGGCTTGTGAGGTCAATGGCCTCTGAGATACCTTTCTAAGTCCTAAAGTCAATGAAACTTGGACAGAGACAGGCTGTGGGTTTGAGGTCAATAAGTATCTTTAAAAATCCTCACTGGTAACTCCTTCCTTTATATTGGCTAAAGAAATACAAAACCAACTGATACAGAAGCGTGGAATCCAGAGGAGCTGCAGGTCTATGCCGGTATTAAATGATGGTGTGTCAAATGGCACCAAGAAATCATAGCAGCACAGGACTTTCCTGAAGGGTCTGGCCTCTTCCTGCCAGACCCCCTGAGTCCCATGCAGTAGGAAGGAGAAGGACTATGTAAGAAACACCTTGCTCTTCGCAACTGCTCTGGGGTTGACAGCAATTCAGACGAATTTAATGGGAGACAAATTATGAGATGATTCAGAGAGAGGCAGGGGGAGTAATAGGAGAGAAATTCAAGATGCCAGACGCCCACAGTGCTAGCCAGGAAGCTTTCTGAAGGGATTTCCCTGCTGAAGGCTGTGGTTGGTGATATCTTCCCTGAACCAGCACATTCTTCACTTGGAGGACTCAATTTCTCTATTTTCAGAAACCAGCTAATTTACCTTCACTATCCAGGTATCCTACACATCCTATGTCTTTGATACCATTGAGATAAACAAGACACACTAGAAAACGTTTTAGGGTTAGCAAGGCACAAAGAATCATAATATTTAAGACTCAGCAAGGACTTTCCTTTACAGAAGAGGCCTATCTAACAGGAACGCAGCGGGCTCATGGGCAAACCTGATTCCTAAGTCTCTGCGTCCTCCATGGCTGCTCTCCCTGGGAATGTTCTTAGGCAGAAGGAGAGTGTGCCCAGAGCAGAGGCTCTTTTCTCTTCCACTCATCATCTCTCTGTGACCCCAGCAATTAGAATGGTGGATCTATTATATCCCAAGGCACTGCTCTCTTCCATTTCTCCTCCTATGATTCCAAGTGATCACATTTAGTGAGGCTAAAGGTCACTGTCATTGTGAAAATGTTAGGTCTCTTTCTGTCCATCATCTCAGAATAACTCTACAAACATGTGGATATCACAAAGGTGTTTTGACATTCTGTGACCCAGTGATTGATCTAAGACTGTCTGGGGTCTGGGACAATGTGCTCATTTTAAGTCACTTATGCATGCATTCAACAAATCATTTTTTGATATCTACTGTGTTGTGAGGCTTCTGAACTAATCTCCTTCCTCCTCAGGTGTGTTTGTGACATGGCCCCACCCTACCTATTTCATAGAATTCCCCACTCAGGCACAACTTGCTGTCACTGGGTATCACATAGGGTAAATGTAGTGTGTTGCTCTCCACCAGACACACTGCTTGTTGTCAGCCCAGTCTCCCATCTGCATTGCCACTGTTCCTTTTCATCACACCATCCCTCACCATGGTGTGCAAACAGCAGATCTCCAACAAATCTTTGGCTCATTGATGGATCTGTGGAGCCACCATCTTTGAGCATCCAGGAGATCTTCAATAAGGAATATTTTGAGCAGCAGAAAAGGGACATTTTGAGAAACAGAGGAATCTAGGACAGTTTCTGCTTTGAAATTGGGACTGAAGCTAATTCAAAAAGCTGCCAGAAATCTGGAACCATTTTGCAGGCTGGAAGTTGTTAATGAAAGCTCTAAGAAGCAAGTTTCTTTTTCCTGAGGCCAGTTCATTGCATCCTGGAAACTGTCCGTGGATCTTAGGTCGGTGCCGTCTGCACTCTGTGGCCTCTCATTTTAACCTCACCAGTCCTTTCTGTTGGCCTGTCTTTTTCCCCAGACTGAAATAAACCTCATTAGTCTCTTACGGGTCTTCCTAGTCCCAGGGTCTTTAATCTTCTCCTTTCTTCTGGTTCCTGGAATTCATTACCATCCCCTCTCTTTCTTTCCCAGAGATGGCCTGAAATCTCACCACCAACAAAATGATCTTCCTCCAAAGAATTTAAGTGACTCTGCATGCAGCACTGAGCTGGGCAAACACCAGACAGCTCTTAGATCAAGCTCCATGCCCTTGAGTGTGCTGTCCTTCAGCAAACATTCAGGATTTTGATCAGTTAATAAACACTTATTTATTTTCCCATTACTTTTTCCTTTGTATCTTCTATTTTCTCTTATCTGCAAAATGGGAATAAGGTAACCTGCTTCACAGACTTTAGAGAGTAAATGAATGATTTACCCAAAAGCACTGTGACAAGTATAAAATCCCATGTACATACTCTTGGCATTCTTTCTGTCACCTGGCATAATGCCTAGAATGTCGGGTGCTTGGTGGTTTTTTGTTGGAAGAATGAATAAATGAAATGAAAAAAATATACTGTCTGGACTCTGCTTAGAATCAGTTTGGAAAGAGGCTCTGAACACTCAGGAAATGTCCTGAGAACAGGGTATCATAAAACCTGACTTATCAAGATGCCCTTTTTGGGTAATAGCAATTATGCAGAACATAGTTGAAGAGCAGGGTCCCCAGAACAACCAGCAAAAAATGTCCCCAAACACATGCACCAAAGTGCATGCCATTTATTCATTAAGTATTCATTACAGAATCTATTTATTCTTAGAATTTTATTCATTCCTCTAACAAACATGCTTCTCTAGGCTCCCAGCCCTGAAACAACGTTTTGGAGCAAAATGCAAGGTGAAAATATCTTGTTAAAGGCTACTGACCATGAGCCCTGCAATACAGCCTGGGGTAAAAGCTGAAGTGTTGTTGTTCTTTGAGAATCGCCCCTTGTGATCAAGTAATGTCTAAAGTAGATTTAGTAACTTCTGAAATCATTTATATTAAATACCACATTTTGGAAATGTTGAAAACAAGTTGAAACACTTGAAATGATAATGCCAGTGGTCAGAAAAATGCAGGTGGCATGTCGGATGACTGTCAGCAGATGGGAAAGGACGCTGCCAACGTTCAAGGCGTGTGTTGGGGGGACCACGCTGGTGCCTCCTCCCCGAGGACGGGGTTTGAGCAGTAAGAGCAGTTGCGGTGGCAGGTGTCTTCCTCTGTGCTCTACTGCAGGCTAAATCCCCACGGCCACCCTATCACACAGCCTCATTATTTTCCTTTTACAGACTAGGAAACTGAGACACAGGGAGGCTGAGGAACTGGCCCAAGGTCACACAAAGAGGTAGAGGTGAATCTATGCTGCTATCCTTGTGTTAATCGCTTCTCCAGATTTTAAGAGAAAAGAACAAAATGTTTTGGTAAGGAGAGTAACAAGTGGAGCAACGCATTTCATGGAAACGGAAGGAAAAGGAGAAGTTCTGCGTAGTTATTTTGTTAAAGTTAACACCATAAAAAATGTGGTTTAGGGAATTGTCTGAATGATTTATTTGAAGAGATCAACATTCAGAAATGGGGGGGGATATGTTGTTATGATTTCATAAAGCTTTTGTTTCATGGGTATGTGTGTGATGTATGTGTTTGTGTTGGGATATATAGTATTTTTCTTCCTGAGAGTCCCTGTCGTGAGAGTTTGAAGCCCTTGCCCTCTAGTTTGATGTTTCACCAGAACAAAGTTGCCTGGAGTGGCCACCAATGAGGGGTCAGATTTGCATCTCATTGCTGCACCATCTCTTTTGGCTCCATTGTCATCCTCTGGCCTAATAGTTCATCCATGTTGCCTGCTCATATTTCCAAAGGGAGGGACCAAAGCTGGAAGCATCCAGGTGTGGGCATATTCACAAAGGCCTTCATGCCTGATGCTGTGTGAATGTGCTCAAGATCACTCATAATAATGATCGGGCACTGCCGGAGGGCCTTCTGTGTTAAGGACTTCAGACCTGGCATTTTTGGTTTAACAAATATGTATCTGATAAAAGTTTTTTAAATGTCAGAAAGAAAAATTTGTTTTGAAAGGAGAGAAAGAAAACAAAGTCCTTCTGTAAATCTGCGGCTTGACGAGCTTCAGTTTGAGGGTTGGCTTTGACTCTGTTTTCATTTCCAGTGGGTATGCTTTGAGTTGGCACACAAATTCAATGTGTGAATGGCGTGGGAGTTGAGAAAGTTGCATTGCTATTTCTCTTTTTAAAATTAACAGTGGAATCCTTATGAGAGCAGTGTAGGCTCTGGAATGCACCACACGCAGTTCTCTAACTGCATAATTAAGGAGTTCTCCATAATAAAATAGTCCTCATTCTTGCCCAGATTGGAGCCCCTCCTACCTTCCTCTGAGAGGCAGCTGACTGACAGCTGCTTTGCTGGCTTTCGCAGTTCTCCCACCTCCTATATTTTGCACTTAGCATAGCACCCATGTCCCGGCCTTCGGGCATCTCAGGTGAGGTTTGAAGAGTGTGTCTACCTGCTCTGAAGTCCCTGTCATCTTTAACTTCCTGGCTTTCCTGAATCCACCATAAAGAGTTCACTGATCTGCCACATGTGCGTGCACAATCCCTGGCAAGGTCAGTCCCCAATGGCTCCCAGCTCCTGTGTGCAGGCAGGCCTTCTACACACAGAGGTGCTTCCTTCAGCAGTATCAGCCAAAGAACCAAACTCGATGACTCCAGCCTAGTCCTACTAAATCAGAATCTGGTTGTTCTTTTCTGATGCTAGGGACGGAACCCAGGGCCTCACCCATGCTAGGAAGTACTCTACTATTGAATTGCATCCCCAACCCCAGAACCTGCATTTTAATAAGCTCTTCCAGGTGATTCACATGCACATTGAAGTTGAGAAGCACCAGGGTTCATGCTTGCAAGCTGTTCAGAAGGCAGCCTGGATTTCTGTATTCAGTACCAACCAAGGGTCCGACCAACAAGCCACCCATCTAATTGAAGCTTACATTCTTATAGAGTATCGACTATATACAGAGCAGATAGAACATCAACCATATTGAAATCAGAGTATTAAAAAGGTACCATACTTGGGGTTCCCAAGTGGAAATTTTCTCATTGTGGTCACAAGATCAAGGGCAGTAACTCGACCCGGGAGGGGAGTAACTTGGGGCCGTGGGGAGTCTCTCTGTTGGTTATCAACGCAGATGCTGCAAAGCAGTTTAGGCTCTTGCAATGACTTGTGTTTCTATTACATCCAATGGTCAGTGCTGATGGTAGTGGCTTTTGCATTGGTGACCTAAAACCTCTTTAACAAATATATTAACTAGAACTTCATAGTTATAAAATGATATGAAACCATTTCTCATGGATACACCTATTACCTATTTGAAATATTCCTCTCAGTTTTGACTCTTCACTTTCTTTCTCTCCCATCCCAGCACACCTCCAACTTTGCTCATTTTTCTCTAGAAATGCTTTTGCATGCTCTTCTTTTTCTTTCAGTTCTGTATCAAGCTTTATGGCAGCTGATAATAAAAGATGACTTCTTGTTTCCAAAATATTTCCCCAAATACATCTTTAAAATTTCTTTAGCTACACAGTTTTCCAACATGATATTCATCCAAGTACTTCCCTGCTCCATAACCACAATGACGACATCTAAACTGCGCTTCTTGGTCTTCAAAGCTTCAGGGACCCAGCTTCCTGTCAACTGAACAAACTTGACATTCATAGCCAAAATATTAGTCAATATTTCTTCCCCAATATTGGACAAGAGAAAGTCACTTTTTATCTCATTCTTTACAAAATTTGGTGCCTTTGGTAAAAAACACCTATATTGGGGCATTTTTTCAACTATTTGGAAAAGCAATAACAAAAAAAATCACTGCTTAGGGAAGGCAGACTGCAATCACTGCTAGTTTGGAACACTTATTGAGGTTACCTGTTAGAATAAGAAAGAAAAGTAGGTAAAGAAATTTAACATGGCTCAGAAATTATTTCAGGGGGTACAACCTCACTTCTTTTTTCAAAGATTAGTAGAAAAATACACTAAGGAGCTACTTTGTGGAGATCATGAGAATGAAAACACAGGAAAGTGAAAAAACAGCTGAGCTAATGGGATGGAACTGGCAAATTTCAGTTCAGAAAAAACATTTCATAAGAGCTTTGCACACGGAGTGAAGCAGTGCTCATATCCAACACCTTAGATGAACGTGAAGAGGATGTGCTCGGTTACACTGTGATGATGATGACTCAAAATATGGCCATAAGTGCTAATGGTGATACACAGGGAATGGAGAAAAGCAGTGTTGGTATTTTCCATGAGACGGGACGGAAGACAGGCACATGCATTAGATGCAGAGATGTGTTCCTTAGGCGCCCCAAAGGAAGGACTTGCTCCCCAGATTTTGGTACCACGAGGAACTTCCTCAGCTGCAGAGAGCTCCCCAGCCCAAAGTCACTGAGAGTGACTCTGGTGGGCCACATTCAGTCCAGAGCTCCCTCCAGGGTCGGTGGTGTCTTTGTTAGGCCCGCCTCAGTTTAACTTCTTCCCCTGCTCAATCCTGCTTCCTCCTTCTGCTTGCATAGGTGCTGAAGTCTAGTAAGCATTTTGCCCCCAAACTCCATCTCAGCATCTGCTTTGGCAGAACTCATTTCCTTAACCTCATGGTTTCTAGTTAGTAGATACTGCAAGAAGGCGTGTTGACAAGTTCATCTACATCCTCCCAGGGAAAATTGGGTATCACCTTGTGAGCAAGGTCATTTTTAATCTGCATGCACTCAGTGTCCCTGTCACTGTTGTAGTCAGGGCTGGACCACTCAGCATCCTTCCTACCCTTTGCCCCTCCCCCTGGAGCACATACTTCCTCTGTTAGTTCCTGCTCTTGGGTTCTGCTCACACTGTCCCCTTCACAGTAAATGCCCTTTCTTCTGCTCACGTGTGTATCTGAATCCTTCTCATTCTTCAGGGTCTTCAAAGGAGGTACCACTTCCTCCGTGAAGACCTCCTTGACTTATGTAGCCCTCCCTTTCATTAAATTAAATTATTTTATTCTAACAGTATGACTCAGTTAAGCATACTATTAGAATAGCAAGCTATTCTCTAATTTTCTTATGTAAATCAATGTTATATTCATATCTCCCAGTCTTGATGAAACACTTGATGAGCATAAGATAGTTCCCCACAAAACATGTCAGTTGAGTCAAGTACATACTTGATAACAATATTGAAAATATTAGGAAACACCCAGAAAAGTTTAACGTTTAAATTATACTCTGAAACAGTATGTTCCAAAGCCTGTTTCCTGGATTTGTTCTTGAAACAAAACAAAACAAACTTTTCATGGGAAAATTTGTTTGTAAAATGTTGCTTAGACATCTTCCTACTGGGAACAGTTCACTGGTATGAAGAGATTCGAGAAGTTCTATAGTAAATAAATCTTTGTTTAGATTAGACTGAACTACTGATGAGGTAATGGAGTTTCTTCTTTTAATACAGAGTTCTTCCTGTAAACTTCTTGTACTGCATTCTATGCAATATATGTTCTTCTCTTGAGTTTTACGTAGACAAGAGCCTGCATTGTATGTTCATTTTTTGGTCTCTTGTTTAACCCAACCTTTAATAAAATACATTTATTTCTACTTTTTGAGTACTGCCAATTAGTGTCTCTATGGAATTTGTGTTGGCAGAATGTGCTCTGGAAGCCAGGTCCCACCACATAGCAGAGTAAGTTAAGTATTGGCTCCATGAACACAGGTAGACCTAGATGCCCACAGAGATGGATTCTCTGTGGCAAATGGGCTGATGACTGACATCTCAGATGGAGGATATCAACACTACAAACACAGCTGGCCAGGGGAAGGAGCATGGGGAGGGAGAGAAGACTGTCAATACCAATGACTCAGGGCGAAGGTTGTTTTAGGGGAGCCAGTCTCAACCCTGGCTGCACATTGGAATCATCTGGGGAGCTTACAACACCCTGACGCCTGGGTCTCACCCTGGAGACGTTGATGTCATGGTCTGGGGTGGGGCCCAGGCGCTAGGATATTTAAAATTCCCCATGATTCTAATTATAACCAAAGCTGAGAATCATTGCTTTAGGGGAATAGGGATGCTGGTTTTTAAAGGATTTTTTATTCTATAGTCTTGGCTTCCTTTATTGGATGTATCTGCCATACCAAGAATTGCTCCGGGAAACTGTCAACCCCAGTTTTGTAAATTATGGTTAGTCTGTGCTGTTCATCTTGGGACCTGAACCTCTGACTGCAAGTAGGGTTGGAGGACCACTGGCATCAATGCTCAGAGCAGGATAGAAATGTGGAAAGCCAGGCTCAACCCAGCTCCTAATCATGGTGCACAAGTGTGTGGTGGAAGCATCACAGAATGAGAAACATTGAGCCAGATTAGATTAGTTTATCTTGGCTCACAGTTGCAGAGGTTTTAGTTCATGGTCACCAGCCCTTGCTTTGGGCCCAAGATGAGGCAGAACATCATGGCGGAAGGGTGTGGTAGAGGGAAGCTGCTCAGGCCAGGAAGCAGAGTTGGGGGACAGAGCCACAGAGAAGATGAATCCTTCCAGTACACTCCCTTAGTGACCCACCTCCTCCAACCATGCCCCACCTGCCCCACAGTTACCACCCAGTCCATTCAAACTAGGATGAACCAAACAGATCGCAGCACTCATGATTAAAAAATTATACCTCCAAACATTCCTGTATCAACACAGGCATTTGGGAGGAACCCCTCATATTTAAGCCATAACACCTGTATTGCAGTTTTCAAAAAACCTGTTAGTCAATATTTTAGGTTGGGATCCTAAGTTGATAAGATCTGTCTATCTCTGCTCCCCTGATGCAATAAGAAGCAGGAAAAAACCCCCAAAAAACAAAAAACAAAAAAACACCAAAAAACCCAGAAGTGTAATTGTATTTATGTAGATGACAAATGGTGTCAGAAATCATTCTTTTCCTTCTTTGTTTTGGATTTAATAAAGAATGGGTGAAATCCAAAATGGAGGCCCTGAGGGATTAGGCTAACGACCCACATGCATATAAGGCTGGGACAGGTGAGTTTGCAGACAGGTGAGTTCCTATGTTCCTTGAGCACTAATCTGGATGAATGGGGAGTCTGCAGACCAGCACTGAACACCTAGTTGTGATGGAGCGTGTTGCTCCACCACCAAACAAGCTGGCAACCTGCCCCATCAAGGAGGAGTTACAGCTCAAGTCTGTCTCCTGCTGGGTTGGCTTGTTACCTTAGCACAGGGATTTAATTGTAAGCTGTCCTCGCTTTGAAAAGTAAACGGACCAAATAGCCTCATGTTTTTGTGATGAGTAGATGTTTTTTGGGTCACCAGCCCTGTTCTTTCTCCATTACTAAGCTCATGTGAGGGCTGTCATTTCAGAGTGAACACGCGTCTTCTCAGTTCCTGCAAGATGTGGACTCCTCACTCTATTCTGGTTTAGTGTGGATGCATTAACTCACTAATTAGCTCCTTTATTCATTTGCTCAACAGATAATTTTATTAGGTACTGTTTTCTGGGAACAGTACTTGCTCTTGTCTACTTAAAACTCATAGCAGAACACATAGTACATGTTAATTAAAAGAAGAAACTCTATTACCTCATCAAAAGAGAAGTCTAATTTATTAACCTAAATAAGATCATTATTAGAAATGTTCAGGCACATCCATTTTAAAAAGATAAAAATTTGTGTATAAATCTAATCATTCTGAAGACAACTTATTTTCCTCTCTACAGAATGTGACATTGGCACTGAATCTGATACTGAACTGGCAGCTTTGGAAGAGATGTGTCATAGGCCTTCTGACTCTTTCCATCACAGCTTATGCCATGGTATGATCATCAGGCTGAATGTGACCACGTAGCAGTCCAAGCACAATAGAACTGTGCAAGAATTAAACATGTCCACCTCGGACACTGGAGTTGATGAAGCAGCAAGAGCCCAAGGAACAAAGTGTGTGTGTGGGTGTGGGGTTGGGGGGGTGGGGGGGTGTAAATTACTCAAAGGGGTGAAAGAAAAAAGCAAGGTTCTTGGTTACAAACCCAAGACTCATTCCTGGCTAGCTTATGCACACACACACACAAAAAGAGGAATCAATTGGCACCATACTGGATAGCTCATGGAGTTGACAGGAAAATTGCAGAACAAACATGAAAATGGGCAACCAGGAAAGGTTGGGCAGGGGAGCCAGTGAGGATCATGTGACAGGAGAGTAATCTAGTCAGCAGATTGCTATTGATACTGCTCCTCCAGTGCTGACCCTGTCAGCAACATTGCCATCATGACCACTAGTCACATCTGTTTCCAAAGTACCGAGTAGGAGCATTCAGATGGCCCATCCCAGATCATGTATACCCACTGTAGTTTCCAGGGGATGAAGAAAAGTGTCATTTGGGAACGTCCAGCTCTTATATTAGGAAGTGGGTCCCTGCTTCCTACTAAGATGTATTTTCTTGGTGGTTTATTCCCCAGCAAGAGTGCGCGGTGCTGGGCAGCCCAAAACATGACTACAGGTGGACATGTCCCTCCACTATGATAAGAGCTTGTGGGAGGTTAGGTACTCTTGCAGCTTACCTGGCATTCTGTGTAGGAGGAAGTTAAACTTCCAAGCAATGGTGTACAACTCTGTTTGAACTCTGTTGCAGTTACCAGAAACCCAACATAAATTAGCAAAAGCTAAAAAAGTATTTTAAGAGTATGGAGAGTTCTCAATATTACCTCAAAAATCTGAGAAAAAAGAACATGAGGGAGGAGTGTGTCTCATGGAATACAATGGAATCCATGCTCAGGCTTTAGGAACAACACAAATCCAGAAACTTGAATGCTGTCAAGACTCTGCCAGTTGTATTGTCATGATTAATAATATTTGTGAAGTACTTATGTCTTAGGAATTCTACTTTTTGCTTGGGTCCATTGCTTTGTCTCTCTTTCTTTTTTAAATAGCAACTCTGTGAAATCTGAACTAAAAATCATTCCATTCTACAGAGGAGGATGCCTTGAGTAATTAAGGCATGTTGTCAAATGCCACCCAGCTAGGAAGCAAGAGAGCAGGTGTGAACCCAGGGCCTGTCCCAGTGACCCTCACCACATCAGGTTCTCTGCCTTGGTGCAGACCAGTTTCCTCTCCCTGTTCCACAGACCCTAAGTTTCACATATGCTATCCATCTGCCTAGGGAGAGAGCACTCTTTTCTGTATCCAAGATCTAGTCTCTCCCAGAAAGAACTGTGGTTGGCCCCTTGAGTTTGGTGCCAGGGGATAATGCAGATTGGCTATGCTGAACCAAGCAGGTGAGGTGGGTGAGGGCAGCAGCTTCAGAAGTAGGGCAACCATTTGCAGGTAGTGAGGGTGACTGGGCAGCCAGACAATTGTTAACAACAAATTTCAGTGTTTCTTCCTGTAGGACTCTTCTTTTCCCCTTTACTTTCCAACAATTAAGAAATAAATTTAATCTTGTAAGGCAGTGACTAACTCATTCCATGTGTCTGGGAGCATTCATTTCTCTCTTTGATAGAACTTTCTTCTTTCACTATCATTTTTATCATTAAAAAATTTCAATTCAGTTTTATGCTGTGCTTTTCTTGGTACTCTGTTTTAGATTATTTATGTAAGTAGTGTAAGTCACAATTACTTATTTATGTAAGTGTAAGTCACAAATTAGAAAAGAAAGAAGACTACAGTTTGAGATCCAACATGGTAGCCACTCACCATAAAAGACTATTTAAAATTCATTAATTAAAATTAGAAATTCAGTTGCTCAGTCACACTAGCCATATTTTAGTCCTCAATACACTGCTATACTGCAGAATATTCCCTTACTGCAGAAAGTTTAATGGGACAGTGCTGTGGCAGAGTGTTCAAACGATGGCCTAAACTCTCTCTGAAATAATGAGCTCTCCAATGGCTATAGCTGATGACCTGGAAAGACCTTGCTCTCAAGGGCTGTGGATCCCAGCTTTCTTTCTCACCAGTTTCCTCTGATTACTTCCTGGCCAGCTCCCATATTTGTTTTTTCAAAACCGATATTTGTCTCACATAAACCTGAGGTCTGTCTTTGCTAGTGTACAAAAGGCAAGCGACTGTAACAGAAATTTCTCAGACTGGGGGGAACATTTATTATTGGTACTGAAAATTTTACGCACTTGCTTAATTATTGGTAGGACTGAAGGAATGTGTGGACTGGAATTGCTAGCTTTAATGAAATGAAATGTTCAGATGTGGAAATGCTTCAAGATCCCTAAAACAGTTCTTACATTCTCCCTGGTGGGAAGTTCCCATCTTTTTCTTGTAAGTGTCCAAGAAAGACAGAATATTCTTGATAGAAGTTGTTGTGAATCTTTAACATTACTTTGTTCTTATCAGAACAGAACTTATTCCCATGCAGTGCCAATCCAAAATTCAATTTTGGCAACCCCTTGGATCCATTGGGGAAATTGGGTGGGGGATCATGATCCAGCTTGAAAGGGTTTACAGCCATTACTGTTTATAATGAATTCTACCCCAGAGTGGGAAGGAAAGTGTCACGTTTTGGGAGCAGGTAAGTGGTGAGGGACAGAACCCTTCAAGACTTGTCAGAGGTCTTGTGAGAGTAGGAGTTTCTCACTTCTCCTTGGCAGTGTGTTGGGGAAGTGGCATGACATCCCAAGGGGTGACCCTCAACAGGGAGATCACACC
>JAJEJO010000498.1:98257-120368 GCA_020662805.1 Glaucomys volans
GCACACCAATGATTCTCATGCCCCAAGACTGGTTACAGAATCAACAAGGTCTTTAGGTCTAAAGGGAACTAGGGGGCCTGGAAAAACATGGCCTGTGGGGTGCAGAACCTGGAACTCTGACCCAACCCAGGAGATGGAGGCAGTATCCAATAATGACGATGATTCAATTGCTTACCAGTTCAATGGATGTGGGACTTGGGGTCACATGTAATTTGAGTTAAAGAATTCTAAAAATATACATTTTCTGTGCATCTGAACTTAAGAACTAAAATTCTTGGTTGCTGCAGGTGAATATACTAATATCAACCCAAATATTAAAACCCCAGCAGCAGGTAAAGGTCCATGCCTGTGTGACCGGTGTGGGACACAGATGGCATTCTGGCAGCAGCTGCCAGGACTAAAGAGTTTTCTTCCACACTCTGAAATTTTGACACTAGGTTCATTTTGGGGAGTCTTTTCTGGAGAAGTCTCAGTGGGTTGTAAGAGTTTTGTTCTGCAATTCTTTAATTAGGAGAGCAGTCAACGTAGCAATTGATTCCATTTTATTACATGTGGATTGGTGAAATGGTAGATGAGTAATTTTTTATTGATATTTAAAAAAAATGATGCTTTCTTTTCTGAAATCAAGCAGATGCTTTCTTAATTGACCTGCATGTAAATGATTGGCAGGATCCACTAACTCTCCATTCCCTTGTGAAACATATACTCTAACTGATGGTCAGGGCTCATTGAGAGCTTGGAGCTGGTAAGACAGGAGCTTAGCATGCTTAGCATGCTTGCAGTGTGTGATTTGCTTCTTTCTTGACCTGCTAATTCTATTTGATCACATTTCAATAATTACACAATTGAACAAATATTACTAAAACCAGTGATGCACAAAGACACAAAGAAAGGACATGTTTCCTGTGAAAATAAGCACAATGCTTTGAAAAGACTCAGTGAAGAGAAGTCGCTTTGAAAGTGTCCTTAAATTCTATTTGATGGTTACAGTACAGAATTTCTGGGATTCTTGAGTCAAGATGCTTTGCACTGTCTTTACATGCTCATTTCACTAAGGAAACTCAAAGGAGACAACATGGATGCAGTATATGTGGGTTTGCAAAGAAAGGGAACAATACAGTATTCTAATCAGTAAACATATAATCAAGAAAAGGCATTGGACAAATAAAAGGACTACTGAGTAAATATACATTTTAGATCCCTGTTACAATAAAATGTTATTTTTTTATTGTTTGTAAGGATTCCTCCTGTAGTCAAAGGATGCGCGCCCTCTACTGGTCAGAAGAGAGAGGTGCCACGGCGGGGATCACGTAGAGGCCCCACCCACGCTTTAGTTATGGAGGTTTTTTTTTCATTTGGAGTCTGCAGATTTCCAGTTACAATGCTGGCTGAACATGTAACGGTGGTAAAATCAACGTAATGAAGCGATCTTATGTCTATTTTCATCTATTTACAATAAGAATGCTTTGTGATTTTAGGGAAACCTAAAAGAGGTGATGAACATTCCCCCGCCCGTTTTTTTTTTTTTTTCCTTTCAGTTACCCTAGTAATGTATTAAAATAGATGTTGATTTAAAGACCACGGCTGTCAAAGGGAGCAGCTGCTATTTGGTACCGCTATTCAGAAGGGCCATGTGAAAAAAAAACGATTCTGCCTATGGAACTGTCTGATCTTCCTATGAATAAAAGAAAACAGCGTGTGCAACAGAGAGCGCTCTTCCCCACCCACCAGGGTACTTTCTGCAGGGAAGGAAGAGCATCTTGCAGGGATGATCCGATACTGCAGGAGACTTGGCGAGATGGCGGCGGGCTCCTCCCACCTCTGCGGCAGCGTCACAATCAATAATGCAGAGCTCTGCGGCAGAGGAAGTTCTTTCTTTCTTACAAGGCCTCAGGGGCACCAGCGCTCAGAGGCTGGAACATTGACACACCGCGCCATCTAGCGTCCACTAGGCTTCAGTACCGGTTGGAGCTGGAAAGTCAGGAAACTCTTGGAGAGGTTGTGCATGGGGTGACCTGTAGCCTCCAATAGGAGATCTAATGTAAAAGGACAAAGGAAAAATAAATGCAGCATTTATTTGCCTGTCCGATTAATAATCTTAAAGCTTGAAAGAAAGTCTGAGTGCCCATCATGTGCAGTAGATTTATCATGCTCTGTGTCAGTCATGTTGTGGATATCAAGGCTATCAAAAATCTCAGTCTCTCCTTACACATGAGCTAGTCTAATAGGAAAAATCCACATAAAAAGTTAAATTTGAATTTCGAGTTCACAATGAATAATTTTTTTTTAGTCTAAGTGTTAAATATTTTAGTATAATCCACATATACTCTAATATTTAACTGGGTATCCCAGCATAATGGTTACCATTTTTATTAGCTAATTCTGGCAATCTTCCATATAAACAGATAATTGCAGTACAAGTTTGCAAGGGTGCGTGGCAGTGCACGAATTGCTTGAACTACTTTGTTCTCATGCTGGTTGGGAAGACTCCTCTGGAGATTAGTCACCTATGTGAAAGCTCATCAGAGAGTGGGTGGGGTTCTTCTGTGGCAGAAGTAAAGGCAAGAGGCTGGGGGCTCACAGGATAGCTGTTCTGTGCTCCTGGAGCACACCAGGAGAGAGAGAGCGAAGGCGAGGTTGCTGTGTCATGGTACTGTGTTTCTATTGTGCTTTCCACAAGCTGGATTTTATCCCCATATGCAAAGGGGAGTGAACAAAAGGCTTTACATAGGAGAGTGACATGACCCAATTCGTGTTTAAAAAAGACAAATTGGTTAGCAGTGTTGAGGATAGATTAGAGGAATCAGGAAGCCTGGAGGCAGAGAGAGCTGGAGAAGATTGTGGGATGTCAGTGAACTCATAAAAGCAGCAGTTTGGACGTGAACTGGGGTCTTCTGAGTGCAAGTCTAGCATACCTGTCACTGCCAAGGGACCTCCTCATCTAATTGGATTATGATTCACATGTGCACCCATTTTTAAAATCCAGAAATGGCACACCATAGTATGCATGCTTTTTCTTCCCTGAAACATTAGCTCCACCCACATGTGGAAATACTGAAAATACTTTGTCCTCCTTTTCTCTCCCTTCCTGCTTTTCATGTGGCTGTCCTCAGTGCCTGCATCTAAATAACTCAGCCCGCTTTCTCACTCAGAGCTCCTTCTGCAAACCAGACTGACAGGGCCAAGTGACAAAGTGAATTATATCTCTCTTAGGTATTTGGCCTTGTTTTCCTTGGGCCACAGCCTGACTTTTTTGTGCCCTTGGAATGAGGGCACCTGCTTATTTTCAAGAGACTCTGATCCAAGGCCCACCCAGATGGCAGAGCATTTTGTGGTTGTCAGGGGCTGCTCATTCTTGGACTTGGTTCATTAAAAGCTGGACAGAAGGCCAAGCAGGCTTTGATAACTCTTCCCTCCTCCCTCCATGGTGGCAGGCATTGGCAGCATCTTAGAGAATGCACAGGTGTTGGTTAATAAACCTTGCATACAGGTTAGTGGAAGAAGAAGAGAGAACAAGCCTATTGTTTCATGCATGTATTACTAGAATCATTTTGGGATGTTGAGGCTAAAGCTTTGTAAAAGAAAAAAAGGAATTCATTTAACAGAAGGACATATGGAAAAAAGGTGAGCAGTACAGTAATTAGTAATAGCAAATGGACACAAAAATTTGCAGTAGGTAAATACATACAAAATTATAGATGTGCTTAGCTTTGGTTTTAAAAGGAGTCATTTAAGACACCTGTTTCTATTGAATTTTCTTCTTTACTCCAGGGGCTGCAGTAGCAACCTGGCTGCAGGAGTGGCTGGATAATTAGAGATCTAGTTGCAGGCAGTGCCAGAAGTGAAGAAAGAGCCAGGAGGAGTGGTGCAGGTGCTCCAGCATTGGTTTTGGTCCCGAGGCCTCTCATTTTCAGGTGACAGCATACATTCAAGGAGAATGATGATCTTGTGAGTCATCTGGTATTTGTAGCACATATGAATGTAACTGCACAAATTCATTTTTTAAAATTCAAATAGAATCAGGCTCTGAACACTCTTCCTCCCCTCATCTGGAGATGGATTGATTTTAATGGCCCTTTGGTGAGTTCCTCCTCACCCTTAATACCACACACCACCACCTCCAGTGGAGGTTGAACAACAATCCAGGAGGCCCAGAGGTGCCTCACAAGGGACCAGGTCTCTGATCTTCAGATTCTGAGTTTTCTGCCAATACTCAGATTGTCCACCTCTCTAGTGACACTTGAGGTTTCGCATCCTCACATAGTTCTCTGGGGAGCTTAGCTGAAGCAAAGTACTGGGTGAGTACAGGTACTGGGAGTCTCCTGGAGGCATCATGGAGCATCAGGTCCCCCTGGACGCTGACCACCTTCCTGGGTGGCACTAAGGGGGCCTAAGTGCCCCGTCCTCACCCAGCCCATGGGTTTCACTCCTTTTCTTTCCCTCTTCCCTCCCTGCATCACCTCTTCAGTGACCTCAAGAAAAGATAAAGCATTCTAGCAGCTTCCATTGTCTGCTTGGAGAATGGATTGACAGGAAAGAGAAGGGACCCCACTAACTTCTTGAAATCCAAGAGTGGAGCAGGAGGAGGAAAAATATTGAGAACTCAATGCAAATTAATAACTTAATAAATTATCCTGCTACAGATCATTATTAATGTATGGGCCCTGCAGAGAGGCAGCAGAGCACTGTGGTGATAGAATGCTTGGAGTCTTGGCTCTCTCTGCTCCTTGGTGTTCACACCACCCTGCCCCAGCTTCCTTGGAAGTAAAATGATGATGATAATGATAGTACCTATCCTGTTCCGTTACTGTGAGGGTCAAGTGATAATCCACAGCTCTGAATATAGTATCAAGTCACAGGAGTGACTCTTTAGATGTTAGCTGTTACTGAATTTCTGCTTTCTCTGATGCCCATGGCAACCCTTCTTCCTAGCAGACTTTCAAAATGTCACTATACCAACAACGGCTGTCTCTAACGATACCTTCCTATCCACAACCAACAAGATGAAAGAGAAGGATGAGGAAGGGAAGACTCATCGACTCCTCCTGCTGAACCTTGCCGACCTTGAGTGTGGTTCTCACCTTTTCTGCCTAAATGGCTGTTCTGGCTGGAAGAGGAATGTCCTAGCAGGGATGATGTTCCCACCTGTCTGTCATTCTCTTTTTTTGGTTTCTCTATTATTAGGCTTTATTCAATTTTTAATGATGGACATTTTGTGTGTTTATTTATTCCATGTCTGCTGTCCCAGCAGATTATACAGCTCTACAGGGCAGGGATTAAGTGTGTTTTATTGACCAAGTACAATGACTTGGCTTTAACTTTTTAATCTATTAAATGAGGATGGTAATACTGCTTCTGCCTACTTCACTGAGCTGTGAAATTAAAAAAGATAATACATGGGAAACGTCCTTGTAAATCATAAAATGTGACGCAAATATTAGTTATGCTTAGTGCCATGTCTGTTTGAATGCATGCCACATGCTGAATACTTGGGAGATGAGCTCCAGGACAAATGAGCATTTTGTTATATGTGGTAATAGAGGAGAGTGCTTAGAAAAGGATGCATGCCATGACAGATCTTATTGTGTGACATCACAGATGGCACACTGACCTCTAAAAATACCATATTCACTTAGTTCACTCATAGATTTGAAGTTTTTAAACAGATGCACCCAGGTAG
This sequence comes from Glaucomys volans, assembly GCA_020662805.1. Classification (NCBI taxonomy): domain Eukaryota; kingdom Metazoa; phylum Chordata; class Mammalia; order Rodentia; family Sciuridae; genus Glaucomys; species Glaucomys volans. Next base: position 103,938 of record JAJEJO010000498.1, read on the forward strand.
TGACCCAGAGCAGATGGATTCCACACACTGGGGGAATTTTCACAAGTTAGTTTTCAAGTACTGTGTTCCTTTCCTACCAAGAGGCAAGGGTGATCAATATGACATCTTTCACTGCTTCCATAGCAGTGAGATTGCAGAGGGAGGCAGGATATTTCCCGAAAGTGACATGCCATCGGCATTTCATAGATGCAAATGAGAGAAGGATGAATCTCCTTAAATCCAAATATTGCATGGATATTTGCAGTAACATTTTGAACAGGAAGAGTTGGAGCTGGAGGGGTGTGGCTGATGAACTACTATGGTTTGGATAAGAGTATCCCCAAATCAAAAGGCTTGGTCTGAAACATGTGGTGGTGTTATTGGGAGGTGGAACCTTTGAGTGGTGGAACCTTTTGGAAGGAAATTAGGTCACAGGGGGCATGCATGTGAAGGGGATATGGGGACTGCAGCACCTTCTTCCTTGCTTCCTGACTGCCATGAGGTGAGCAGCTCCCTTAACCACTGACTCTCATCGTGATGCGCTGCCTCACTGCAGGCCCAGAAAAACATGACCCACCAACCATGGACTGAAACCTCTGAAATTGTGATCCAAATCTCCAGATCCAAATCTTTCTTCTTTCTAAATTGATTTACCTCAGGTATTTGTTACAGTAATGGGAAACTGACTAACGTGAATATACTAGACCTGGAATGTGACTACTCTGCCTTTGACACATGAATCAGGAAACAAGAAATTATCCATTCTGATGGCCCATGTGGGGCATGAATCACTGAAGTCAGGAACCCAAAGATCAAATGATGATAAACCAGGAAGATAAAGAGAGAAGGATCAGAATGGACCAAAACCAGACACAGGTTTCTTCACTAAAGCCATTCTTGGTTTTTGTCCTATCTCTTATAGTTGACACTATAACTGCACTGGGTATTCCTTATTGTCCCATGTGCATATGATTTTGGTTTAACTGACTATAGTTTGCATGTTTTATGATGCCTCTGGTTCTCCAAGGACCCCAGATTCCTTGTGGTAGTAGAATTTAGTTTTTTCCAGACCCTCAGTTCAGGCCTGACTGAGGCCTTATTTGCTGTGTCTTTATACAGCTGTGACTTTCTTTGTGCTCACAGAGGTGAGCAATGATCTTGGATAAGTAGGGTAATAGGACAAGGTAGGACAGGAAATGGTGCAGTGGGAAAAGAAATAGGTCCAGGAATGCATGGAAAAGTGGATTTCACACTCGACCCACAGGAAGACAACTCCATTGCAGGTAGGATCTGCAGAGACCAGGGCTGAGAAATCGGGATAAGCAGAAGTCATACATGACCACATTGGAGGGGACAGGATGGTGACTGACTGCACATGTCAGAGGGGTGGGTGAAAAGGGAAGGAGAAAGGATAAAAACTTGTAATAAGGTTTTAAAACAAAATTTTAATCTCGTGACTCTTACTAGCATAAATATTTGATCATAGGCCTGGAAAAGATGGGAGTTAACTTTACTTCCATCTGCCATGGAGTTGTGGCTACAGAAAGGAGCTTTTCTCAGGCTGGGTACTACAGGAGCCCACCCACATTCTGTCTAGGTTTTGTTTTTCCCAATCGTGGTCCACTTGGTATGAGAAATGTATTGTAATGGAGGGCATGTGGGAGTGTCAGAGAGTCTACAGTGGGCGAATCAGAAATGGACTTTGGAAATTTGTTGTTGATGGGAAGTGAGAAACTCAGCGCCCGGCTGTGATGAGGCAGGCAGGGGAGAGACCAGGCTAGCTCTCTGCTTGAGGGCTAAACGTGAAGGAAAGCAGCCCAAAGAGGAGCTGGAGCAGGGAAATCACAGAGAAGAGCTGGAGGGCAAAGAAGGGAGAGCAATGCCTCCATTTTACCCAAGGGCAGACTCTGATCTCAGGCTAAGGGAGCACATTTTCTCAAAGAAAAGCCATCGCTGGATCTTTCCCTGAGTCCCTGGAGGAAAGCTCTGGCCCTCTCCTGACACACCTCATGCTAGCTGCGAAGGTATTTCTAGAAGAGTCACATGAAAGTAAGCAGGGTACTGAAAGGAAAGCCAGTGTGGAAGCCAGTGCCAGGAGGTGGAGGTGGAGGTGGAGGTGGAGGCGGCTCCTGTGGAGAAGACAGGGGAGCTTTGTGCGTCCCCAGCATGAGGAGCTCCCACGTCCCCATCTCTCAGGTCAGCCGCATCCTGGAGACATGCAGGGGCTCCTCTGTTCCACTCTGCTCTTCACTGGGCTGGCACAGGTAAGGCCTTCTTCTTTCCCTTCCAGAGACTCTAGCCATTCTGAGTTCTTCAGGCTAAAAATAAAAAAGGAAGAGGTTGGGGGGAAATTACTAGTGGAAACATTTCATGAGAAATAGGGAGCCATTTTTCTCTCCAAATTAGGTTCTGCTTGAGTCTATTCGCTTCATCAGAGAAAAGTGAAACTCCTCTCCCTTTCAGCTTAAGGCACTGAAGCCTACTTTCAATATGTTTGAACAGCCCTCAACTTTATATATTTTATCCAAGTCGAACATGCACTATGGCTCTGGAACAACCAGAGCTGGCTGCCACGGAGAAGTAAACACTGCTCCTTCATGTGGGATCCAGGCTGGGGCTCAACTTTCCAGGGTTGTTTGCAAAAATGTGCAAAAGAGACCTGGAAAAATGGATTTTGGCAACAACTTTCTTCAGTTAAGCCTGTCCTTGTTTGAAAGGAGTAGTTTGGAATGAACATGTACATTTAAAAAATATTCTGTTACTTTGTCTTTTCTCGATTCATGTGTTTATCACTTGTGTGTGTGTGTGTGTGTGTGTGTGTGTGTGTCTGTGTGTGTGAAGGGGAATCAGTCAGTGGAGACTTTGAAATATTTCAAGCAACAGACCAAAGGAAAGTTTAATATGAGCAATTCATTGCCATAGTATTTTTTTAATGAGAAGATTAAAACGGGGTGACTTATTTATTGATCCATTTGCATGGTTGAAGTTGTTGGCCCAGGAGACAGCTTTTGAAATCCGGTGATTTAGAAAACATGGAAGTGTCTGAGTTAATAGCTGATTCGGAAGTCAGCAGTAGATGTGTGTTAGAAAGCAAGGAACTGGAACTTGTTATACACAGTATTGAGGGATTTAAGATTTCAAAAGTATCATGAGGAGAATGCTAGTGGCCTGGGTTCTGTCCCCTGTCCCCTAGGGGAACACTTCCTCAATGGAAATGGGACCCGCCTCTCTCTCTCTTCTATTCCACTTTCTGAGAAAAGGCTTTCATTATGGACGGAGCTGCTACATGTTCCTAAAGTACTCCAATATGGTGAGATAAATACAGAATACAAAATAAAAACCAACACAGAAAGGTATTATGCTCAGGGTAATAAGAAGGTATTATTTTGTGCTTCACTTTGCTTTTGTGATAGGTATCATTTGACTTTTCAAGGGTCAAATGATACCTATCATTTATTGAACATCAACTGTGCGCCAAGCACCCTGCTAGACACTTTACCCATCTTAATCTGCAAAGCAACCTTACCAGGTGCATATTATCAGTCCCATTTCACAGAGGAGGATTGAGGCTAGAAGATCAAATCATAAGACATCTAAGACCACAGCTTTGCTAATGATCAGATCTGGTTTTGAAACACATCCTTTCTCTTGCATCATCCTAAGGACTCTTGTTGTCTTCAGATTTTGTTTTTAAAAACAATCAAAAAGTATCTGAAGAAAAGAGAAAAATATAAAATTATTTGTATTCACCCACATATTTGCTTTTCCAGTTCTTTTCGTTTCTTTGATTTCTTCTTCCTTCATTTCTTCCTTCCTCCCTTTCTTTGTTTCCCTATATGATATTGAACCAGGAACATTATATCTCTGAACTATATATTAAACTATTATTAAAATTTATATAACATATATAAAACTATCATTAAAATACATATAAATTATATATAAAATTTATAAATTATTATAAATTATAAATTAAAATTATATAAATTATTAATAATTATAAATTATTTATATAATTTTTTCCGACAGGGTCTTTCTAAGTTACCAGGCTGCCTCCAACTTGTGATTCTCCTATCTCAATCTGAGCAGCTGGGATTATAGGCCTGAGCCACCATGTATTTCTGCAGTTACTATCTATTGTAATCTTCTTAATATTTCTTGTAAGGCAGGCCTTTAGAAACTTCTTTCAGTTTATCTTGAAATGTCCTTTATTTTTGAAAGGTAGTTTCACTGGATGTGGAATTCTAGGATGACAAGTTTCTTTCTCTTTTTGCATTGTCTCTGGGCATCTTCTTTACTTGTTCCTTCTCTTCCTTCTTTTGATTAGAATTCAGATTTTATTACTATTCTTCTGTCTGTAGTGCTTCACTCCTCTCAGGCTACTATCACGATTTTCGCTTTATTTTCAGATTTTAACCGTGTTACCTCATGACCTCATGACCTCAGAAATGGTCTAGAAATGCTTCAGGTGTATTTTCTATTTGATTTAGAGACAGACTCTTTTATTTAGAGACATTGCTCACCGAGTTGCTTAGCGTCTTGCTTTTGTTGAGACTGGCTTTGAACTCACAATGCTCCTGCTTCAGCCTCCCAAGCTGCTGGGATTACAGGCATGCACCGTGCATGATCTGGCATATTTTAAAAGACCCATTCTGAATGCTGAGTGGACAAAGAAGATGGCAAGGTGAATTGTTAGGAGACTCTTAGAATCATCCAAGTGAAAAATAATGGTAGCTTGGATCAAAATGATAGCAGAGGGAATGTTATGGTCAGGGGAGGTGTATTTTAAAGGTATGACCAGCAGGAGTTGTTGTCAAGATTGGATATAAAATGTGAAAGAGTCAAGAATGACCTTAACTACAAGGTGTTTTGGAAAAATAGTGAAAAGGGCATTTGCTCAAATAGGGAAGTATGTAGAAAAGTAAATTGAGGGGAAAATTGGGAATATGTTTTTGGTTGTGTTAAGTTTGCTTTGCCCATTAAGTACCTATGTAGAGATGTTAACTAGGCAGTTTGAGTCTGAATTCAGAAAAGAAGTCTGGGTGGGAAATGACATATGGTGAGGAAAGGTCCTTTGGAGGTCTTAACCCCAGGAGGCTTCAGTGTTTATACATCAGAGAGATGAGAAGACAGTGGCAAAGGAGATTGAGAAAGAGCATGAGAAAGGAGAAATAAGAAAGCAGCATCCCAAGTGAAGAAAGTGTTTCCAGAGAGTGAACCGTGTCAAATGCTGATGATTCTGTATCTCACCACATTTTATTCTACCTCATCTTAAGAAATCTTCTAATTCTACAAGATCTCTGAAATTACATTGAGGAACCATTTCTAACATTGCCTTTATTATCAAAATGAAGTTCTGTTGCAGGGCACAGGGCACAGGGCCATTCAACACAACTGAAGGAGGGCCTGGAGAAGCATCAGAAGCACATCAGCGTAAACAGTTTTGTCACTGGCCCTGCAAATGTCCTCGTCAGAAGCCCCGTTGCCCTCCTGGAGTGAGTTTGGTGAGGGATGGCTGTGGATGCTGCAAAATTTGTGCCAAGCAACCAGGGGACATCTGCAATGAAGCTGATCTCTGCGACCCACACAAAGGGCTGTATTGTGACTACTCGGCAGATAGGCCTAGGTACGAGACCGGAGTGTGTGCATGTAAGTGTCCTTTTTTGAACCCATTGGAACAGGCTGAGTCCAGAGAGATTTTCTTCCCCTTCAATTGTTAATTTGAAGTGATGAGTTTAGTCTGGCTACCTACAACATGGGTTTAGTTTTTGTGAACCAATGGGACTGGCTCCATTGTATTGGTCACCATGGGAAATGAGCAGATGCCTAATGCATATTCAGAAACCTGTTATTTTCATTGCATTGAAGTGATCTTGCAGTTTTTCTCAGGTAATGCTGATATAGAAAACAGAACACATATATAGAGTCTGACTTCTTGACATGCCACGCAATGACTTTTGCTAACATTATCAGAAACTATCTGATTTCAGCCTTTTCTGTAACTAGAAAATAATCCTACTTTAAAATATATGGATGTAAAATAACAAGGTTGTATATCAAGAACTCAGAAACACTGTTTTAATCTCAATCTTCCAAGTACAGCCATCAACTTCCTGAACTTTTTACTGTAGATTTATAAAAAAGAAGGTGGTGTCACCCAAAAGCACAACTTAACCCTCAGCTTTTTGGGTTGACACTGATTCAGATCTTCTACACCTACAACACAGTGGCAATGATTCATAATGCCAAGTCATTTAGGATAAAAAAATTCCTAAGGGAAGAAAAATATATCAGCAGGGCAGTTATTCACTCTATAGAAAAGTTCAAGTGGGAAGATCATTTACTGCCAGAAGTTAGGTTGTCAGCATGAGAGTTCATCTTTGGAGTCAGACTGACTGTGAAGAGACCATCAAGTCAGCACCATATTGTATTAATGAGATCTGAGTTCCAATTCTGGTTGTTTTAACAGAGTGACCCTAATCATGGTGATTGATCTCTCTATGCCTGTTACATCACATGTACTTCATAGTTTACAGAGCTGGCTGGCAAGATGAAATAAATGACTTAAAACTAAAAACACCTAGCACAGTACCTGGTATGCAGTAGAGTTTCAAAAGTGTTTCTTATTCTGTGGCAAAAACATGACCTATCAAAGACTTTGGCATTCAGAATACTCCTCCCTCCCAAACTGGGCAGATTAATTCACTAATCTAATCAACACTTAGTGAGCATCCTCTACTGAACCAGGAACTGTGGTAAGTTGGAATAAAACAAAGGAAAAAAGAGATATAGGTCCTCTTTCACAGAACCAAAGTTTATTGTGTCAGATTTTTCCATAAGTAATGTCACACAGAATGTAATGACTTTTACCCATAACATGGGGATGGGGATGGGGATAATGTATAACTGGGGGTCATAAATTATTGCCCAGGGGTCAAATCTAGCTCATAGCTTACTGTGACAGTAAACTGTGTTTCATTGGGACACAGCTCATTCACATAGACTCTGTGGTTACTTTACAATGGCAGAGTAGTACAGAGCCCATATGGCCCGCAAAGGCTAAGATATATTGTTTGGCCCTTTAGGGAAAATCTGTTATCTGATCCAGAACAGTGATATTAAAACTTACTGACTTTAAAAAAGTTAGTCTTGGAAATTAGTAAGGACTCAAAAAACTTTCGTTTATATGGGTTTTATCTATTGATATTTAATGGATTAGGAATTTAAAAATTAATTCTTTTAAACATAACAAACCTATTGCAAATTAATAGGAATGACATATTTTGATGAAAAATTATTTTATATGACAAAAATTTAGTGAAGAGAGTGGCGCAATTTTACATTTTTGCAAATCTCTCTAATGTCTAGCTTAATGAAGATAGCTAGATTGTCACATCTGCTTCTGCCAAGCTATTATTTTTCTGGTTGAGATATATAAAGAAAATACGACTTCACACAAATATATAATAACAAAAGGAAGGAATATTTTAACAAACACTTCAGATAATTTTGAATGTACTTTAAAAATATTAAATGCAACAAGTGGTAGTTCATTAAAAATTAGCTGCATCATGAAATCTGAAACCACATCAATAACCTTTCAATTTGGTGACATTAAAATATCCAAGACCTGCCGGGCGTGGTGGCGCAGGCCTGTAATCCCAGCACTTGGGAGGCTGAGGCAGGAGGATCGTGAGTTCAAAACCAGCCTCAGCAATTTAGCAAGGCCCTAAGCAACTCAGTGAGACCCTGTTTCTAAATAAAATACAAAATAGGACTGGGGATGTGGCTCAGTGGTCGAGTGCCCCTGGGTTCAATCCCCAGTATCAAAAAAAATAAAATAAAAAATAAAATAAATCCAAGACCCACTTGGAATGGGTTTTTTGCTCATGCATAAATTTGTCATGCAATGCATTGTTTTGCTGTATTATATAGATGTTCAAACTAGATTTCATTATATATTATTTTAAAAATACCATTGATATCACTCTCATCAGAAAAGTCTACATATTGGTTAGCAATAATGAGCTCAGTGGTAGATATTTTTCCAAAATTCTAATTTTTGCTTTAAAACTTGAATACTACAGTTGCAACAAATGCTGTCAGTTGTTTTCCTTAAAGTGACAGGATTACTCTGTTCATTTTCAAGAAAATGTCTCCAAAATATCCACCTCTGAATAACCATAATTTATCTGTCAATTATTTCTTCAAGAAAAATTCCCACTAAAAATTAGCTAGCCTTTCCCACAATTTGAATAATAGCATGGGTGCTTTTCCTCACGATGACTATTGTACTTTAGTACACAGAATGGTCCATGGACACTTCCGATTTTGTCATATAGAATATTAAATAGACATGTATTCAATGGTTAGGATTTAATAAGATTAATAAGTTTACTGTGCTATCAAGGACATTCTTAGGTATAACTAGCTTTTTTCTAAGTACAAGTGCATGCAAGACAGAATACAACTACATGTACAGTTTGAATCATGATAAAGCACAAGTGTTAGCTATCATTATTTTTGTATGTTCAGTGCAAATAGCAACAATGAAAAACACCTATCACTAATACTCTTTGTTTTCTTTTGGGGGAGGTACTGGGGATTAGACCCAGGGGTGCTTAGCCACTGAGCTACATCCCAGCCCTTTTAAAATGTTTTATTTAGAGATGAATCTCACTGAGTTTCTTAGGGCCTCACTAACTTGCTGAGGCTGGTTTTGAGTTTGCAATTCTCCTGCTTCAGCCTCCCAAGCCACTGGGATTACATGTGTGCACCATCACATCCATCCTGTCATAGTATTTTGAAAACTTTTGACTTCACAGATTCCCTGAAAACATCTCAGGAGTTGGTGGAGCACATTTAGAGAATTGTTGATCCAGCAGGTCAAGAATATACCCCAGAGGAAGTGAAAATGTCCTTATATTTTCAATGAGTTACCTTGCCATACTCTAAATAAATTATGGTTTCTTTAGACATTCACTTATCCTGACTTCCTAAGAATATATTCTAGCCTACTATTGGGTGTCTGGGGAAATTTCCATCTTACCTGGCATTAACCTCTCTCTCCCATTTATAATTATCTCACTGCTTAGATTTTTAAAAGTTAATTTTAGTCCTTGTCTAGCAAGGGCAAGGCCCTGGGCTTAATCTCTAATACCTTATCAAACAACAACCAAAACCCCCAAACAAAAAACCCCTTTCTCCAGAACAGAGAAAAACAACCAAAACCCCAAAACAAAACAAAGAAACCTTTTCTCCAGAACCTTGTTTGGTTTTAATTCTGATAGTGCCCCTTTGAGGGTTATAATCTACAACTGTAACTTTTAGACAGAAGTTCTGTGAAGGGGGTTTCAAAGGGGTCTTAAAAATCTGGAGTTATAAAAAAAATTATCTAGAGTTTAACTTCATAAAGGAGATAGTTTTATAAGGTATATAATTGAAAGTCCAACTATTTCAAGTTATGGCTTCTTTGACCATTTTCTCTTTTCAGACCTTGTAGCTGTTGGATGTGAGTTCAACAGGGTCCATTATCGTAATGGCCAAGTGTTTCAGCCCAACCCTCTGTTTAGCTGCCTCTGTGTGAGTGGGGCGATTGGATGCACGCCTCTGTTCATACCTGAGCTCGCTGACAGCCATTGCTCTGGAGCTAAAGGTGGAAAGAAGTCTGATCAGTCCAAGTGTGGCCTGGGACCATTACAAAGGCAGTTCTCAACAAGCTACAAGACGATGCCAGGTGCTCATACGTAGAGCTATTTTTCATGTATGACTTGGTGGCTTTCTTTCTTGTTCCCATTGTGCTTCACAAGTACCAAGTGAATGGTTGCTCAGTGTGAGATGTAGTCCAAGTGTACCTTCCTACTCAGTCTTTGCCTCAGGGAGGTGTATTCTGGTAAAAATATTCCACTTTTAAAAAGCTCTATTACATCGGGAAACAAGTTTTACACCTCTGCTTATTCCTAACCTCTCCTAAGGAAATTTGACCAAATATTGCTCCCATGTATCCTGGGAAAACTTCTATGTGGATAGCTGTATTATGGCAGGAAGTTTGGCCATTCAGTTCTACAAATTTTCAAAGGCAACCTTTCTATATGATATAAGCAGAAATGCAAAGCTACTGAGTAAAAAATGAGAACATATTTTGAACTCGTAAATATTGTTTCTAAAAGTAGAAAACTGATATAAAATCCTTTTATTCACTCTAAAATTGAAGCTCAACAATTTACCACTTTTTCTCTAAATACACACATGCCTCCCACACAGGCTTTTGAAAGTAGCTTACCCATGTATGAAGTCAGACAAATGAAATAAGCATTTATTGATGTTTTCAGGTGCAAATGGAATTCTAGTTTGCTTTAAAGTTGGCATCTTATTTAAGTGTCAGGGTATTTTGGGGACAGAAATTTCAAAAACACCAGAAAATAAAGCGTGGGAGAAGAAGGACCCAAAAGGGGCGATGCTGATGCCAGTTTCTTGCTCACATCTTTGTTTTCTCATTCAGAAATGAAGAATGCCTTTGGAAAAATTTATAGTGTAGTGAAAATTGTCATAGTGATACAGAATATTTGTATATGCTAAAAACTCTTAAGCTTTTTATTATGTGGATATTCAATAAAAGCAACTATAATCAGACAAATGACTTTTACACATTTAAAACTATGAAAAAGAATATACTTAGGGACTCTGATTATGACAGTTAATTTGAAAAAAATATTTACCAGGTTGTAGTGAATTTTTATTTACCACACATAATTATTTAGCTACTGGCATGGCACAACTCATTTTCTAAAATCTTAAAATAACAAGTCAAATAATTATTTTCTTTATATATTTTGGTGCTAGGGACTGAACCCAGGGCCTTGCACATGCTAAGCACACATTCTACCACTGAGCTACACCACCAGTCCCCAAATTGTTCCTTTTGCAAAAATGTACAAACAGTTGATTTTCTATACAGGGTTCGTTACTTAATATAAGATTCTTAGAACCTCAGAGCAGCAGTTTTACTAAGTAAAACCCTTTGGATCAGGTTGGTCTCCTTTGTGGAGTTAGATCAATTTCTGTGGATTCACTTGGAGCCTGATTGGGAGAGCCATGCCCTGGTCATTCTTGGTGGTTAGGTTAGTGCTTTGCTGTAAAAAATGAGAAACCTCCCCAAGCACTCTCTGGTATTTGAGAGTTGGTCTAGTTATATTTCAAGGGAAGTATATGTTCAGTGTGATGTCTCTCCTTTACTTAACTGTGAAACTATTTATTTTCCTCATAGGAATTTGGCTTTCAAAATTAACCAGTGACAATAACGTACACTTTTAAGATATATTTGATAGTAACATATAGTGTATGGTTGGAATCTAGCTGTTGTTGGGTCAGTATGAAGCATGAAATGACATTTAATGCCCTCATGCTTTTTCTTAATGCTTACAAACATTAAGCTTTTACTTTATAAGATCTCTATAGTTTTCCTGCATTTTAATGAATGTTAAATTACTAACTGCAGCTCTTGTTTAACTTTAACTCAGGTTACTGGTAATGCAATAATCTAACCTACCGTTATTTATTACAGATATGTGACAAGCTTGTCATCTGCTTCCTGCATTGAGGTCTTTTCTTTCTTTCTTTCTTTTTTTGGAGATGGGGGTCTTGAACTCATAATCTTCCTGCCTCAGCTTCCTGGTCAGCTGGGATTACGGGTGTGCAACCACCCTACCCAGCTTTGCATCGAGGTCTTTAAACTGCTGTCTACCTTCAGGTATCTTCATGTTTCTGCTTCCTCTCAGCTCTATGAGTACTGCCAAGATCCCACTGTAATAACACTGAAAGCAGAATCATGCTAGCATTTTATTCAAATATAGCACATACTTCACAGTGATATTTTCTATCAGGGAGACATTTTTCTAGATCTTTTAATTGATATTTTGGAAATAATAGTCAGAACTTTGCTGTTTAACTCAGACTCAAATTACAACCTTATTCCCAAAGCATCCAATATAAGGTAGATGTACATTAATCTTAAGGAAATGCCTTGAGACAATAAATCAACATGTAGTTTGCTGAAATGAACCAAAGGCCTGTCTCATTCATGAGTCTAAAAAGAATCTCCCAATGAATTTACATAGAAATGGAAGAATTATTTTTCTCTCTTCTGTTTCTCCTAAGCACTAGACAGTAGAGCAGCTCTGTTCACTCACTCATAGACCCATTCATAGATCATTCAATTTTTTCTTTTTTTTTTTCGGTCAGGGGATTGAACTCAGGGGCACTTGATGACTGACCCACATCTCCAGCTCTATTTTTTTTGTATTTTATTTAGAGACTCGGTCTCACTGAGTTGCTTAGTGCCTCACTTTTGCTGATGCTGGCTTTGAACTTGAGATCCTCCTGCCTCAGCCTCCTGAGCTGCTGGGATTACAGGCCATTCATTCTTTCCATAGGTGATTTAAAGTGGCTCGCCAATGGAGAGAGCATTCCTGATACTATATAGGGAATGTGACAAATAAGCTGAAAGATTACACATTTGCAATGACTTAGTATATAACTTTTATACTTTAGATTTTAACATATCATGAAATTTAACATGATCATACTGTTTTGATTAATATCTTGAATTCCCTAATCCTAACATTTATTTCACTATCTGTTGAAATAATATCAAGCATGAGGCAGAATCAAAAAGGTATACATCAATCAGAACGTAAGTTTTGGTTTAATAGGATGGGCTAGAATGATGTAAATGAGTAAAGCTATTCAGTTTTTTAAAGATAAAGAATTTTTATCCCTTCTAAGAAACTGGACTGTCACACTTGATTAAAAGATAATCTGGGTGGCAGGAAAAAGGGAGATAGAATGAGTTAGACCATAAACTGCTTTTATTCTGAGTTACATTATTCACAAAAATCTTTATTAGCTTAATGATTAAAAATTATCTGTCTACACAAGTTCACAAATATGTATATATATAAATATATGTATTTTCCCCCTGTTTTAGCTTTTAGGAATCTTCCACTTATTTGGAAAAGAAAATGTCTCGTGCAAGCTACGAAGTGGACTCCCTGCTCCAGAACATGTGGGATGGGAATATCTAATAGGGTAACCAATGAAAACAGCAACTGTAAAATGAGAAAAGAGCAAAGACTATGTTATATTCAGCCATGCAACATTAATATATCAAAGATAGTAAAGGTAAAGTTTAATTAGATTTAATTATAATTCAATATTAAGAAATTCCTAAAAAGTTATGATGTGTTCTGGAGGGAGGGTTAGGGTTTGATTGTTGTAAAAATAAAACCACCTCTCTGAAACAATCATATTATCTCAGAGGAAAACAATCACACTTTGTGGGTAAAGTTTTACCTAGTAGAGGTAATGTTAACCTGTTGATCCTAGATATTCTAACATCTTAATAATATGGATCTTGATTAGTCTGATTTGTTATGGTAACTCTACAGGCATAGTGTTCTCCAAGAGTAGATCCTAGATTCTTTTTTTCCCTTTCCACAGTAATTCTACATAGTGGAATCAAAGTAATGAATACAGAATTGTGGTTAAACAGATATCAAGACCATCAAGTAGAAAAGATCTGATCTTCAGTTATATATCACTAACTTTGAAGGAGACCACACCATTTCCAAAATGCTCTATACTTACTAGATAGTAAACCCGTCAAAACACTGTGATAAAATATTTACTCTAAGATTGTGTTGATATAACTAGAGCTGGTCCCACTTTTTTTTGGTACTAGTGATCTAACCCAGGTGTGTTTTACCACTGAGCCACATCCCCAGCCCTTTTTTGAGACAGGGACTTGCTAAGTTGCTGAGGCTGGCTTTGAACTTCCAATCCTCCTGTCTCAGCTTCCAGAGTTGATGGGATTATAGGTGTGTGCCATCACACCGGGCTGATCCTATTTCTTAAACTAGACAAGTTAATTGTTTCAAAGGAGTAATTTTTAGAAATGCTGTAAAATCCTCCTGATTACCAACATGTTCCCTATCTCATTAGCAAGTTGACAACCCAATTTTAAAGGGATTAAGATATACACCATAGTCTTTGATATTAAACAAAATAAAGAAATTTGCACTTATTAGGGAATTGAATAAAGGACAGATAGCAAGAAACAATGAAGAGAGTGTCCTGTAATATGATGAAGCAAACAGGGAGGGCAGACTTCTGGTGAGGGGGGTTTTAAAAGAAGAGGTCACTGAACAGCAAGTAATATTAATGCCCCAGCAATAATAATTGTTATTTTTTCAGTGCTAGCATCTCAGAAATAATTTTATCTGTACATATGTGCTATTAAAATGTTTTACACAATATTTTTCTAAATTACTATAATGAAATTTAAGGAATGATTTCTTAATTTTATGTATCTTTTCAGATTCCTAAAGGAAAAAGATGCCAACCTACTTTCCAACTCTCCAAAGCTGAAAAATTTTTCTTTTCTGGGTGCTTAAGTACTCAGAGTTACAAACCCACTTTTTGTGGAATATGCCTGGATAAGAGATGTTGCATTCCTAATAAGTCTAAAATGATTACCATCCAATTTGATTGCCCAAATGAAGGCTCATTTAAGTGGAAGATGCTCTGGATTACATCTTGTGTATGTCAAAGAAATTGCAGGGAACCTGAAGATATATTTTCTGAGCTCTTGATTCTGTAAAACTAAGCACATGGGGGAAAAGTTCATGTTAAGTCATCATGTCATATAATCAAAAAACTTGAGTGGTTGTAAAAGGGTGGCAATACTTTGAGTTTAAAACAGATTGCTTAGCTATTCAGATCACTGTATTTAAGATATCAGAACTGTCTAAAAGAGGTTCTAAAAATATATATAAACCTTGAAAATCTTGAAATTGAACTCAATTTTAAAATATATCCTATAATGCATTTTGGTACCATGTAAGCAGTCCATACATAATAAAAAAATCATAATTTATAAGGAAACATTTTATTCTACAAAATAATCTGAAACATTGTTGATGTGTAAAAGGACCAAAAATAGTATTACTTTGCAAAGGAAAGAAACTTAAAAGCAAACACTAAAGAAAGCATACAACAGATTGTCTTGAAAACAAACTGTTCCTACAAAATTACTTCCTTAAATGATATGACTAAAAATAATGTTAAAGAATAAAAATGGAGATTATAGTAACTGGAACAACTTCACTAGAGTATTGCATAATCAATGAAGAAAGTATTACGCTTGGTAATGTTTTATTTACTTACATGACATGTAAAACAATAACATGTAGCACTGTTTGAAAATATGGACATTACAAACTCAACTGGTTTGATAAAAAAGCAATTATACTTCAAAGTAATTTAAAACAAATAGTGTAAACAAGTTTTTTTTTTTATAAAAGATATACAATCTCTTAACAGTTGTAACAAAGTCTGTCTCTGAAAAGTTAGTGGATATTACATGGAAATATTTATATTTTATGTTCAACTCACAGTATATACTTTAAAAGAATTTAAACAATATCAAAATATAAATTAAATAAATATAAAAGTGTATGTCTACAAGATTTTTACCAAAGACATGATTATCAATGTACAAGTGTTAGGAAATAAATAAATTGTTAAAGAACTGTTCTCTCAATTTTGATAAACTGCTTATAGTGAAGGTAATAGGATTTTACTAATTTCACACACTGGTATCAGTAATTTGTGATTAAACAGAAACCACTCTTTTTTAGACAAAATACTTTGTGATAATATGAAAAAAACAGTGAATTTTCTGAATCACAAAAGTTCTGAAAAAACAATGTGAAATTAGGAAAAAATGCAGATGTATTTCTTGGTTTCTTTTTCACACAGCAACACTTAGCCTAGGGAAGTCCTCCACAGGCATGCTCTTTGTGGCATCTAGTTGGTTATACTCCTGGATGAGTGCTGACAAAGATGACACAGCTTCTGTGAAACAGCTCTCCTCCATCCCTTCAACCTGTAGATAGTGATGGAGGTGAGCCTGTAAATACAAAATTGGATAACAATTACCATTCCAAGAGCTTTAATACATGCAACTGTCCCATAAGGTAAATACTGTTAAAATTCTAGTACATTCAGCTTTACAACAGAAATGAGAACTTGAGTCAAATATTTTTGCCTAAATCTTATAAACTCAGGAAATACATCTCATTTAGAGTAAAAATAGTATTAGTAAGCTTCTCTTCAGTTATAGTCAGTACAACAAAATGGTAGATGAGGTTGGTCCTGATTTGTAATGGAATACACTTATAAGAGCCACAGTAAACAGCTAGGAGGGTGAATAATTACCTTTTTCTTGTAGAGCTTCATGAACCTCTCTCTCAGTTCCATGAAGGTAGGCTTCACACATGTGTTGTTTGCCAAAGCTAATAATGAATGAGAGTGGCCCACAGGAGGTATAGAACACAGGCTGGTTTTCCAGCCTTCTTGATTCCAGGAGACAAACTGTAGAGAAGGTTTTAATCT
>JAJEJO010000498.1:120468-141665 GCA_020662805.1 Glaucomys volans
AGGTAAGAACTAAAGTACAAAAAAATGCCACATGATGGTAGTGCACATTAGTTAAACAGAAGCATTACTGATGGTACCATGCTAATTGCTTAGTTTATAATCTGTGTTTTGGTTTTTTTTTTTTTTTTTTTTTTACTGTTAACAGTATCATGGGACAATGTGAGAGGGAACTAAGAGACATTTAAAGGAAGACATTAAATCAGCTGTGATGGTGATTGAAAAAGCCAGAAACACATCCTTTAAGATTGTAAATCTGGAGATAAAAAGAAATGAGGGCATTATGATTTTTTAATTCAATGGAGTAGTTTATCTAAAAATGAGCTGTCAAATAGCAGGGTATACACACAGAAGCTGTGTAGTAATATGGTAATAAAAACAATATTAGCTACAAGTTTTTGAACAGTTTCAGAAAATAAAACATCTCACATATCACTTAATATTTATAAATAATAACTGTACTATTACTACTTTTATATTACACTTGAAGAAAACAAGGTACAGGAAGGCTAAGTAACTTGTGACATTGCTATAATTTGACATTACTATAAATTATCTTGAAAAATAGAAGCCAAACCTTTCAATATTTCTGCGAAGATCTGAAATCTGTACATTTCCTCTAACCATGAGGGCACAGGCGAGATAAAGGTTATGTTTGGGATCTGCTTGAATTAGCTGGTAATCTTTACTAAAGGCATCTGAAAACATCTGATCCAACCTAGAACAATAAAGAGTCAGTTTATAAAAAAATTTGTTTCTTCAATCTTCTTTATAATATGTAATTATAAAATGAGAAGATAGCCAGGCACGGTGGCACATGCCTATAATCCCAGTGCTTGGGAGGCCGAGGTAGGAGGATCTCACGTTCAAAGCCAGCCTCAGCAAAAGTGAGGTACTAAGCAACTCAGATCCTGTCTCTAAATAAACTACAAAATAGGGCTGGGGATGTGGCTCAGTGGTTGAGTGCCCCTGAATTCAATTCCTGGGAACGCCTCCCCCCCAGACTGAGAAGACAGTCATTCACAGGTAAAGAAAACAATTCACACTATACTAATATGAGAATATATACCATGTATTTTAAATATATGAAATAGCTATCATTCTTTCAAAGCAATCTTTTTTATTTGTTCTAATTATACACGACAGCAGAATACATTTAGATTCATTGTACATGAATGGAGCACAACCTTTCATTTCTCTGGTTGTACACGATGTAGAGTCACATCATTTGTGTAATCATACCTGTATATAGGGTAATGATGTTTGTCTCATTCCACCATCTTTCCTACTCCCTTGCCCCCTCCCTACTCCTCACTCCCCTCTGCCCAGTCCATCAAAGCAATCTTGATGGTAAATATAAGGAGCAACTATGTAACATCTCTTGTTTCTTTGTGGGGGGAAAAACAGCCTTTTCAGTATATTGGTGATTTCAGTTAACTACAAAAATGTTAATGTTAAATGTAGCATTAGTTCAGTGTGGTAGTGATTTCTGAAACCTATATCATCATTGCTCAGTTCAAGCTACTTATCTAATTCAATATCTAATTCAACTATCAAAACTAACTGAAAGGCTATATATATTAAGGCCACTACTTTTGTAAAATACTTCATAAATAATCATTAGGAGGAAACTTATCAAAGACAATGTAATGTTCTCCTATATAAGATTAAATTCTTTAACAGTGTGAAAAAGGAGACTTTAAACTGAAGTCTTGTGTCTGAAGGATAAAAAATAAAGGAATGTCTTCAGTTAGTAAGAGGAAGCAAAAGGTGACTGACAGTTTATATCTAACAAGGTATAGCTTCTAGGTCCTGAATATGACCCCACTTTGGTTCTTAACTATCATTTAACACAATACAAATATGATGAGGTTCCTAAGATTAACTCTAGCCAGACCTTTATGTGGTGAATCTGCAGAATACGTGGGAAGAACTGCAAAAATCTGTGCTGTTTATATGTCCAATATTTATTAAATCTGTTAAGCACTATTCTGAACATAAGAGACCTAGCAGTGAACATAATAAAAACTTCCTGGGCTGGGAATGCAGCTCAGTGTTCAAATGCTTGCCTAGTATACACAAGGCTCCAAGTTCCATCCATCCCCAGCACCAAAACCAAAACATCACCAACACCAACAAACCCTCCTCAAAAACAAAACAAACTTCCTGCCCTAATGGAGCCTTTGTTCTATACTGATTCTTTTACAGGAGGGAGGGAGGACTCCCTAAAAGACCAGATGAGTTTTGGGAATTTCAGCAGTCCTTTGTGAGTATGTTCAAAATTCTGGTATGCATGTGGTTTTGAGCATTTTTTTTTTATGAAGCTGACTTACAGACATTACTTTAGAGATGAATAATCAGAAAAAAATTAGAGTTACCAAACGACAAGCAGGCCAACACAGGTTTATTTTCTTGTAAGATAGAAAAACTAGTGAGGAACTATTATAATTACTGGGATGTGTGTCCACATTAAAGGTGTACATTCTACTTACAAATGCACTAATTCAATACGCTAGGCTGACAGTAGTAGACATTCAATGATCAATATGTTCTATACACTGAGTGTGATACACACTTAACTGGTTAAGGCCTTTAGGATCCTATGCAGAAAAGGAATTCTACCTATTTATCAACATAACTGGTCATTTGCTACTGGATCAAATGAAAATTATCAATACACTTATAATATTCCTGCACCACAGAATCATTTTTTTGCCAAAACTTTAACTATAAAAAGGAATTTTTAGTTTTTATATTCTCATTTACATATTAACCCCTTACAGAGTTTGGCAAGACATTTTTCCTTTCAACTGTGAATGCCAGGGTGAATTTTTCAAGCTCATCATCACGGTACATGCTAATATTATCTTAAAATCACAATGTCTGTAAGAAAACTGATGTAAACTTTAATTTTATAACTTCCAAAAGCCTAAAAATGACACCATTAAATTTTAAATAGTTTTATATTCTTAAACAATTACTTATTAAAAAAAAGCATTCATTTAATGAAAAAATGGCTGTTATCAACTGTACTTTATAGACTTCTCACAAATAAAATGACACTGATAACTAAAGTTACTATAAACCTTTTCTCTTAAAATTTTTTTTAAAAGTATGGCAGTTAGGAAGAAATTGAAATTAAGTTACATCTTACCTCCGAGGAGGAACGTTAACGTCTGCCAGTGTATATAGAGGTGTTAGGCTTGACACAAGATAATGAAGTTGTGGAAAAGGAACTAAATTCATGCTGATTTCATTAAGGTCCATGTTAAGGGACCCTTCAAACCTTGCAGAGCTAAAAGTTTGACATTAAAACAATGAGAAAGCATTATAATTTGAAAAACAAACTCTTTGAAGGTAATCTGACTTATTCAGCAGGCATTTCCTCAAATACTTTTATATACTGTTAAGATATAGCTCTTTTTTGGTATTTTTGAAAGTTAGTATCACAAACAATTATGTATAAGGATAATTAAATGCAACATATAATATCTATAGCAATTCTTATTTCGAGATTACCTAAAGTGTTAAACTTGCTCATTACACAAAATATTTTATTTAAAACCGACTTTAAGTCAATAATTATTGTAGAAAATTTACTAAATTTTTTAATATGCTTGATTCACTTTATAATCTGGAATATAACAATGTCCAAGAAATCTTTGAGATCAAAGTTATGGAAATCTTTTGGATCAGCTAACAAGAAGGCATATATTATTAAGTGGTTTAAGATATTAAAATATTCTACAGCAAAAGAATTTTAATTTTGCCTAAACAAGTGTTTCTCCAGTGCATTTACCATAAAATCATTATTATTGAATACCCCCTAATATTTCAAGGAATGTACTTGTAGAAGCTGCTTCATAGTAATAGGAATTAAACTCTGGTCTATCACTCTAAGAGATAAAATATAAGACAAAAGAAAATAACAAAAGAAGCTCCCACAATTTATAATAAAATGCTACTACAAAAATCTCAAACATCATCAAAAGCATAGTCATGTTTTTTAGACAGGGTTTTACCTTGTTAGGTTAAGCAGCAAATTTGCCACAATGTTGTTCATTGCATCAAAGGGCCTCTTGTGCTGCTTTTTAAAAGCCCCAGCACTTGAAGTAATCAGACTCTTTGGCTTCACAGTTTTACCCAACTTTCCAGAATTCACCATGAGGTCAATTTTGCTAATGATGTCAAATAAAGACTTTTGAGAGAAAAATTTGAGAGAGAGACTATTAAGAAGAGTGAACACAGATGAGCTATGGGCAAGAAGAGAAAGAAAAACAATTTAAACTTATTTTTTTATCTTAGATGAGAATGCTAAAAACTGAAGAGAATGTTTCATGTAAACACATAGGCATAACACAGGAAAAAATGTACATAAACTTTGTCCATAAGTTTCAATGTCATTTCTTACTTGATTGTCAATGGGCAACACACAGTCTGCATGCTCGTTAAGTTCCTTCATTGCCAAGATGCTATTATAAGGTGAAGTTATGACATCATCCTCACCAGAAGGATAAACTGAAGTCACAAATCTATATACTTCTGGGAATTCATCTTCAAGCATCTTTAAAAGAAATGTGCCAAGTCCAGATCCTGTACCTGAGGATTAAAATTTCAAAATGAAAATAGCATGAATGATTCAGAATATAACTGTGAGGAGCTTGGAATTTTTGTTTTACTTGTAGAAATAATTTTGAATTTATTTCTGGGTGATTATGTATTAACTAATCTAATTTCAGGTAAAGAAAGAAGGGCAGCACAGGTAGTTAGACTTAAAGTCCTGAATTCCATCTTTGACTATGACCATGAATTTGGGATGACTTTCTATATTGCACTTTTTCACATATCTAATCCATTAGATATTAAGAGAACTAAACAGTGAAAAATTCAACTAAGTTAATATTGAAATTACACTTAATATCAAGCAACTTAAAAGGGAAAAAACCTATCTTGACAGCTTTGGTATAGTATACATACAATCTTAATGATGAAGAAAACTGTCATGCCATTAAGTAACTTAAAAAAAAAAAAAGAGTCAAAATTGTTTAAAATTAAGCCTGTCCACTTTGAGTCTATACAATTTTCAAATATGAAATACTGTCACTGCTATTTGAAAGTGTAAATTCTAGAAATCTCATTAAAGATAATTTTCTGATGCATAAGTTACGTTTATAGAAATTCAGATTTTTTTATTTTGAGATAGGGTGTCACTAAGTTGGCCAAGTTGGCCTTGAACTTGAAATTCTCGTCTCAGCCTCCTGAGTTGCTAGGATTAGGGTGTGTGTCACTGTGCTCAGCTTAGACATTTTTAAGAATTTAAAGACAGTTGGAATCTTCTAACATAGAATTTTTCAAGCCATAGGATGTGAACTATCAGTGAGCTAAAAACTATTTATTAGATTGGTTCCAGTAATTTTTCTTAAAAGAACGAAAGGGAAGAATCAATGTATCACATATTACATGACTAAATAAGGTTTTCTGAATCTTTTGTTTCAGTCTGTGTGTGTGGGCATGGGTATGTGGGTGGGGGCGTTGTGTTAGGATATTAAATGTATTTCTTTTTATTCTGGTTAAAAAAGTTTGATGCCATTGGCCTAACTTATGCAGGTAAATATGAAAAGGTTATGATGCCAAAAATGCTACATGAAAAAGATTTTTTGGGGTAGTCTTTAATGCAGTGTAGGGAAATGGAAACATACATTTTGGGGGGCTAATATATAAATTGGTACAATATTATAGGAAGATATATTAGTGACACCAACCAAAATTTAAAAAGCTCATATTCTTTGGTCCCATCTTCCTTTCTGGAAGGAAGGAAGCCTATAGCTATAGTGGAACAAGTGCACTTCACTAGTACAAAGATAAAAAGTTTCTTAATAAATGATGGTCTTTCTAAAGGCATAGTTACACAATAAATACAATGTTAAGATGCCATGACAGGGGATAAAAGGTATGTCAATCATATATAATCTACTGAATATAAAATCAATTTGAGCTTGGAGAGAAAAAGTGTGGAATTTTAAAAATTTGCTAATCCTATTTTAAAATTAGCAAATTATATTCTGTTTCTATTTCATGGAGCAGGGGAACAATATACTTCAGTTCTAAGTTATAGGCTTCCTTGGGCAAAGAAAGCTATATAGATCATATATTTCTAGTTTGAGTCAATTAATTACCATGTAATAGACGATTTAAAGAAATTAACTGAAAGAATGTTTTACTTTCATTTTCTGGGAGATGAGAAAAGTGTGGAGATGGTTAAAGAACATATATTGACGCTGGATGTGGTGGCATGTGCCTGTAATCCAGTGGCTTGGAAGGCTGAGGTTTGAAACTTAGTGAGACCCTATCTTGGGGGGAAAAAAAGTGGGGGGTGCTAAGGATGTGACTCAGTGGCTAAGTGCCCATAGGTTCGATCCCCAGCACCAAAAAATGTATATTGATATTTTCTGATAAGCAAATACAATAATGTGCCAGAAACACTTAGTCCTAGTTAGGATGTAAGACTGAATAAGCAAACTCTGAGGAAAAAGAAGTGTTCCCCAAAACTCTGAAATACGACTGAAAATTTTATGAAAGAAGCTAAAGGTAAAAGTAACTTTTTTTTTTTTTCCAATTTAGCTCTGTTGGCTCTTAAAAAGGACTTAAAAACAAAATTGGTAATGATGACCCAATTTCACAAAATTTTAAGGTAAGTTGTAATGTACAAACATTCAAATACACATATATACTCTAAATAGTTCTATCTTTATCAAGCATAGGTCTGAAAACAAGACTTAAGTTTGCAAAAGGAATTCCCACTTGGATTTTAACATTGTTATAGTCAAATAAGTGAATAACTTTACCTCCTCCCATGGAGTGTACTATAAAGAAACATTGCAAACAATCACAGTGCTCTGCTGACTTTCTGAGTTTCTCCAGAATCTGTTCTTGGTAAAGACTGCCAAAAACTTTGTGACCCACAGCCCTGAAAATAAGAATATAGATTAAAAAAAAAAAAATCCTTGCATTTATTACTTCATGATTTTATTATTTCTGTTCTAAATAAAAAGATAATGGAAAAATTTGAAAACGTATTTTAATTATACTAAGTAAAATCTATTCTTGCTTCAGTAAATCGTATTGTAATACCTTGAAGATACTAGATGGCAAATTTTATATCTATTACTTATCCATAATCCTCAAATGTCCTGATAACTCATTAGCAAAGGATCCTAAATTATGTTTTTCTAATTTCACCTTCTCAACTTTTCTCCTGATATATAATCACAACAAAATAAGATTTTAGTTACCTTTTTTTTTTTTCTTGTTTCCATTTAAGGTAAATTCTGAATGTCAGTGAATTTACATATTAAAGAGCAGAATGAAGTCAACTATAAAGATATCAGAAATTTAAAAAGTTAAACTAACCTACTCTGGTTATGCAGTTAGGCATAATTCAAAAGTTACATATAATTATATGACAATTAGAGAAAAGACCAGTTGGAAGGTTAGATGGGCTCACTTATTAAGTAACTGGTTTTCTCTACATGAGTCTCCAAGAACACAAGATTCAAATTCATGCTTTGATGAAATGATACATCACTCCACATTATGAACCTGAGGTAGTGAATATTTGAAGTAAAAAATATGAGATTTGCCAATAACAAGGAATTACTTAATTTTTTAAAAAAGTGTCAGTGTGAATTCTTAAATGTTGGAAGTTTTTATCCCCCCTAATACAGAAGAAACTATTATATATTTAAGGGTCAAAAGAGCATCAGGTTAAGTTTGTATGTTATGACAAAGGTTTGCATCTTTGTATCAATTCTATTAACTTTGACCAAAGGGAGAACTTGAGAGTCAAATAATGAAAGTAAGAGAACAGTTTATAAAAGTACTTTAAACTTCTGTCACTATTTAGTGTTATATAAGATCAATCTGTGAAGGGCATGCTGGTATACACTTGTAATCCCAGCTACCTGGGAGGCTGAAGAAGGAGGATGGTGAGTTTGAGGCCAACTTGAGCAACTTACTGAGACTCTCCCTTAAAATAAAGCTGGAGATATGGCTCAGTGGTAGAGTGCCCCTGGGTTCAATCCCCATAACCACACACATACATAAGTTAAAAAAATTTTTAAAAAATCAAAAAATTAAAAGGGGCAGAGAGCCCCTGGGTACAAGCCCCAGTATTGCCAGGTTGGGGTGTTTGTGTGTGTGTGGGGGGTTATTGGGAAAATCAATTTTTCTTGATTCATCTTTTTCTTAAAAATAAAAAAAGGTAAAAGGAACTAGGAGTAAAAGTAAATACATGTGGCTTTCAAGCACTGTGAAACATCATCATTTATTAAGGAAAAGAAGATGGGGCTGAAAGGCCTACTTTTCCTGTGGCATAGTGTATCTTGCTTTCACAGTGGCAGGACCTAATGAAATAAAGAATGATTAATTTTTTCAGATAATATTCAATGTTTATATTATGCATATTCTCACCAATTATTTCCTGAGCCCGAAATATCACTGATGAGCTGCTTGCTATCAAATACTTCTCTCAATGGTCCCTGGAGAATTTCATTCACTACCCCTTCTTCCATATCAATTAAGACAGCCTAAAAAGAGAAATAAAATAGACATTTCCTTTAGAGTTATTTACTCTGTCAATGAATTTATGAGCTGCAAATTGCATTATTTCTTTTATAGTTTAAGTTTAATCAAATCTTTATGCAGAATCTGTTAAACATCAAAAAAGAATCCCTTACTGCTCTAAAGGTAGACTTCAATTATAAGGTGGATCTAAACTCTCGTCCTACTCCAATATGCCAAATGGGAGATATAATAATCCTCTCAACTGAATATCTAACCAGGTCTTAGAAATGTAGAAAGTAACCTTAACCAGAAAAAGTTCTCAACAAATATAGGATGCAGCCATGATGTCCTTTGTGCATCATGGTCCCAAACCATTTAATCCAAATGAGTAAAATCACTATTATGTGTAAAGTCAAGGCACTAGATAGATATCAAACATGACAACAGGGTCCCTTTCTCCAAGTAATTCACAATCTGATTACCACAAAATAAATTTTACACTACTAAGACAAAAAACATAAAACATAAGTTTAAGCATAGAAAGAAAAAATAGAACAAAAAGACTGAAACAGCAAAATGTAAACAGGCATGGCTTAGCACTAGGATTATCTGTCCCCTCCTCCCATTTCCTTGTACTTTACTTTCCATATACTTTACAGTGAGAACTGGGGGTGTATCAGTGATAGAGTGTATGCTTAGCACATGTGAGGTCTTGGCTTCAATGCCCTGCACCAAAACAGAAACAAACAAACAAAACGAGAGAGAAAAAAAATCATCCAAACCAAACCCAGATAAAAAAACCAAAACCAAAATCAAAAAATCCCCAGCAAAAACAGTGAACAAGAGTGAAAAAGTGAAATAGAGTTAAAAGAGCAAAGCTGAAAAAAAAAATTCTAAAATAACCTTAGGGTACACTATAATCTATTTGTTAACTCCTTGATTCAAGTGTCACAGAGAAGTGCTTAGTTTAAGGGCTTTAGTTCTTGGGACTCTGTAACATTAAGCAGCTAGTATATGACAATTCTAAATGCTCTAGATGTGAGAATTTATTTAATCCACACAACCCTATGCTCAGTTACTATCATTCTTATTTTACATGAGGAAACTGAGGCTTAAAAAAGGTTATATAACATGGCTATGACCATCTGGCTAGCTTGGCAGTAGAATCTTCATTCTTAACCATCAAACTTAATTTTCTACAATCTAATTAAAGGGAGACAGTTCAATATTATAGAGTTCTGATTACATAATTACAATTTATACATATTTAAATTCTGTGAATTTGAACCAGGTGTGGTGGTACACACCTGTAATTCCAGCTGCTAGGGAAGTTGAGAAAGGAAGATTCCAAATTCAAAGCCAGCCTGAGTAACAATGAAAGTAAAAAAGGTAGTAGCTCAGTGGTAAAGCACCCTTGGATTCAATCTCCAGTATATATAAAAACAAAAAAACCCTGTGAGTCTATGTAATTAACTATGCTACTTACTATAGGATATACAAGTAAAATATTATAGAGAATATTAAAAGACTATAAAACCATATACTCTTATATACAGCAATCATTATATATATATATACTTTACTTGCATAGGACTACATAGGGTTATGTACTGGCAATTATAGGGATTTGGGGGATATTTTTGACAATATGCAATTCCTATTTTACCTGCTTGCTTTAACACCTAACCAACCAAAAGAAGGACTTCACTATATGGGCAAATTATAGTATTATATATTGTATCAGATTATAAAGGGAACAAATCAGCTTACATTGGCTTTGTTCCCAAACAGATTTATTAGGATGATTTGTGGAAAATTAAAGGTATGTAAATCTCACTTTCAATTATCTTATTATCTGGCAAGGGAAGCAATATGAGGAACACACACTGACATTTGGGCCCCTCCTAGCAGAACCATTGCTCTAGTCACTTAGTATTAAAATCCTGAAATATCTCTTTCAATCTTTCCTTAGTCACATCAAGCCCTTGATTTGTTTTTCCTCTGGAAATTAATTAAATTTTGAGAGTATTCTGGGTTCCTCAATTGGGTATCCAAAGTCTGGAGTCACAACTGTTTTATGACTTGGGATGTTTACATTTCCTTTTAGAACCACTTGGTAACAGGTTTCCAGCATTTTCAAAATTGTAATAAGATTTACAAAATTATGTGTATTTGTCTATTAACCTAAGATACTGGACACCATAGAGGGATCCAAGCACCAAGTTATCTAATGAAGTCTGAACCCTTCAGCCATCATAGCCACATAATAACAGGAAGTTCCTGTGGAGAAAATGGTAGGTTACCCTCTGGGACAAAAGTTACAAGTTCCAGAAACAAGGTGATTTACATTCTTTCCTAATAGTGTTTCTTCCACTCTGCTCACTGACAGTGGTTGGCAAGAGGTGAAATTGGGAGTAATCCAGGAAATGTCAAAGTCTCTTTAAGTTTTAGATGGGGATGCTGGCTCTCTCTACACCATGGAGGACACTAAGTTTTAGTCAATTATCCTAAAAGCTTACAAGCATATTATCTCTAAAGTTTTGCTTTCAAGGACATCAGAGAGTAAAGGTACAGGAGATGGTTTCCAGATGCCTTAACACTACAGCTCTCCAGTCTTTTAGTCACTATATCAGGTATGAGCCTTAGCACCTCAAATTATTCCATAGCATTTAAACTATTATTCCTTCTTATTATAGTCAAAGATTATTAATCAACAATCAGAAAATAGTTTGTTGTAGAGAAATAATCACAGAAATGCTGGAATGAGATTAAAACTACAAATGTGGCTACTGCCTCAAAGCATTTTTAGTTAGGAGAAATTACTATGTATTATTCACTAATGTGCCTAGATCCATGTTTTGAAGTGGTAGTAACCTTGATACAAATTAGTTTTCTATTATCTTTAAATAAAAAAAATAACTTGTATTTATTGCTTTACATGTTTTCCAGGTTAAAAAAGCTTCTTTTGTTATCATTTATCTAGGCATGTATTTCCCCTGAAACAATGAAATGAGTTGCTAAATATAGTGTTGAAGTATGAAAATTGCCACAATGTTTCAGATGGACACAAATGTCTGCTTAGTTTTATTTAAATAACATGACTTAGTAATTTTTTTAAATTTCAAGAAGTCAAATTAAAATTTTATTGTCAAGTTAGAGAAATAAGTTATTTTTAAAAACACATGGAATGCCAAGCATATATATGTATCTTACTCGTGCTTTCAAAGAACATATTTTTCCCTTGGAAATACTGCCACCATCACCAATCACTCTGAAAGAAAAAAAAAATGAGTAAAGGTCGTAAGATCTTCCATGGCTAATAATGTGAACTTCCATATATACAAAAAGGCTGGTTATAGGCCAGGTAAGGTAGACACAACAGCCATTCCTAACTTTCTTCTCCCTTGTCTATTTCTTATTTAGTTGAGAAAGTGAGAATTTATTTCCTTAGCTTTCTTTGTAGTTAGGACAGGCCATGTAATACAGTTCCAGTGTAAGAGATAAAAGGAGAGGTATTTTGGGAAGTTTTTCTGATAAAAAGAACGAGATGGAACTGGTTCCAATCTTCCTTTTTCCTGCCTCAAACATGACTATGGATATGATTCCTGGGGAAGAGAATGCATTTTATAGCCATGAAGTAATAAACGTGGGAAAAAAGCTCATAGACTAAGGACAGGGAAAAACATATGGATTCTAGGTCTCTGAGGCATTTTGTCAACCTTTGAACATCCTATTTCCAGATTTCTTTGTGAGATAAATGAATACCTATATTGCTTAAGCTTCTATTTATGAGGTTTCCTATTGCAACCAAACACCCATGAACTGATATATCAGTTACATACCATTGAGAAACTAAGGCCGTTACTAGAATTTTATATTGAAAATATGTTACTGAAGTACTGAAATCTATAACCAAGCATGTTGTATGGGTCAATAAAGATAGTACACAAAAAGATAGCAGGAAAAAGGACTATATGAAGGGAAGCAGAGTTAAATGCAGATGCTATAGGACAGGAATTGGTAAGTTGCCATCCTCAGGACAAATCTAACTAGCGGCCTGTTCTAACCCATTTGTTACTATCAATGACTACATTCATGCTATAAAGACAGTTGAATCATTATGACATGCATATTACAATCTGCAAATTAAAGTACTTACTATCTGGTCCGTTATGGACAATGTTTGCCAACTCCTGCTAAAAATTTCTATCATGCTATTAAAAAGGTATAATTTGATAAACAAAGGTACATGAAGATGTGGTCTCATTTTTGAAAAAGATGTTTTTGGTACCCCTCTGTGGAAAAGAAGTTTTAAGTGTTCAAAGTATACAGAAAGAACAAGGTGCTCCACACCCCCTTGCCTCTTCCTCTCCAAACCTGATTTTGGGAAAATAAGAGTGTTCTAAGGTTAAAGCATAAAACACGCAGAGACATATGAGTGTCATTATGTAAAGTATTAAGAAAGAAAAGCTCCTAGGCTGAGTCTCAACTAGGTAATGTTCAATGGAAGAGTTGCCTATCAAGAAAGAAAGGGGTGGGAGTAGGGACTTAGTTAGCGAGGTTGTAATATTTTGAAAGAAATATTGCAGAGGCAGATTTGAGCTTCCTAACAGTATTTAGGGGAGAGGATGTTCTGGGCCACAAATAAGATGGAATCAGTCTTTATGATAGCTATTCCATACACTAAAGACAAATGGTAAAAGTCATTAAGGTAACACTCCTAACTTCCATGGTCACTATGAAACCTTCTGATTATCTGGTAGATTTCCTACAAAAGAGAATGTGCCTATGATGAAAAATGAGAACATGGTCTTTCTGAGGTATAGTTCCTCCTTGTCCATTACTACATTGACTTTTCACTTTTTATTCTTTCACATTTTTGGTTTTGGATAATCTGATTGTACTGGAGAGCGATGGATCCATTCTCAAGGTGCAAACAACAAGGTTTCTGAGTTTGAATGCTTGAGCACTAGGCCCTAGAATTCACTAACAAAATGAAGAGTAATTAGCCTTTATTAGAAGATTAAAACACTCAGCCAACTAATTCAGACTAAAACTAGAATTTTTGTTGAATTAAAGATTGATATGAAGTATAATTTTCAATGCAAGCTCACCATAGTTAGTTTTAGGAAGTATTTTGAAAATATGTAAACTTAATGATTTAACATTAAAAGCGTACGAACATACCCTGAATGACAAATTACTCTTTTTGATACATATAGCTTTCATTAAATAAACAAAAGTAATGTTTGTTATAAGCAGTTTACACAACTTTTCTCCTTTTAGTACATTCTATACCTAGAGCAAGTACTCCTGATCACAAATGCAGGGAAATGTAAAGAATACTTTCAAAAGTTAGCCATTATTAGTTGCATTAACAAAATACCCTCGGGGAAAATTTCAGCTTAAGTGAAAATTCATTTCAAGGGTAAGCTAAAAGAAGTCACACTAAAGGTTCTTTCTGCTCCTGAATAAAACCTGAGAAGGAAATTTGTTGTTCTGTTCTGCAGAATAATATGAAAGTACTAATGCTAAAATGAGAACATGCTTTCAATGAGAAAAGCAAACAAAAAACCCAGAAAACTTCATAGCTATCAACTGTTTTTGTTTTTTAAAGAGTTCTCTCCTAATCTATTGACATGAAAAGAAAGGTTCATCATGTTGTGATAAGACTTTAATACCATCTTACCTGGTATCCACATTTCTAAAGAAGCTGCTTATTGCCTCATCATAAATTCCTTTCTAAAAAGAAAGCAAATTAAAGAATTTAAGTCTTGCCTCTTATCCAAATAAAGTCCTTTCAATTTTAATAATTCTTGTTGCTCTTAAATAATGTAATGGCTAGAAGTGGCCATAAGAAAATGCAAGCATCACAAAAACGTTTAGATTGATTCTCCCATGTTTGTAGTCGTAAATGCCAAAGGCAGATTTGAGCTTCCTAATAGTACTTTGGGGAGAGAATGCCAAGAGAACTGTACGTTAAGTTCAGCCTGGGGAGGCTCGGGGGTGAAGAAAGACTTCCCCCATAGGATTGTGGAAGAGGTGTA
Organism: Glaucomys volans; assembly: GCA_020662805.1. Classification (NCBI taxonomy): domain Eukaryota; kingdom Metazoa; phylum Chordata; class Mammalia; order Rodentia; family Sciuridae; genus Glaucomys; species Glaucomys volans. The sequence continues at coordinate 135,075 of JAJEJO010000498.1, forward strand.
TCAAATCAAGAGTTTTCTCTGGATTCTGGGTGATCCTTTTACAAGTTGACTAATAATCACAAGTGTAGCCTATATTATAAAGTACTTCCACATACTTACTGCTCTTCACAAGAACACTAATGAACAAGAGACCCTGAGAATCAGGAACGCTTTTATGACTACAGTTTCTGGCTAGTGCTCTTTTTTTAGACTAGTGTGTGTCTAACAGCAACATACGTCAAAAAAAAGTTACATTCTTCACCGACAAGACCCCATATAACTTAAATCGCACAGATAAAAACTCAAATAAAGCCTCTTTTTTTTTTTTCCTGGGAGATCTCGGTGACAAGTGAGAGGGACTCCCGGCGGGTACCAGTACCTGGTTGACCGCCGCGTGCTCCCTCAGCACCAGGTCCCAGAAGCAGCAACCGATCTGGTTTCCGCACTGGCCAACTAAGACCAAGAGAGAGGAATAGAGAGAATGGACGTTAGCTAGGAGACGACTGCTAAACTCTCTGGCCACCAAATCCCGACACACCCCGGTGCAGCTCACCCTGTACGACCACCGACTGGGTCATTTTGGAATGACCTGAAAACTCAATCCTGTGTCCTCATTCGCCAGCAACGGGACTCCAGGAGGAGGCGGCCGTAAGTCACTCTGCTGCCGCAAGTCGCTACCGTCGCTAGGCACTTCTTTAGGTCCAGGAAAAGCGGGAGGAGGGGGCGGTCCATCTGAAGGCTGCGCAAGCGCACTTGCGTATCATCGTTACCATAGCGACCGGGCCTCCAGACCGCAGATCCTCGCTGCCTTGTCAACATCTTTGAGCATCGGCAGCTCCGGAGGCCGGAGTAACTGACGGGTAATGAGGCTTTGGAGTGGTATTTTAAATATGTGTCTTTAAACTGTGCGTGGGCTGTCAGAGGCTTAGTCTTCGTTCCCAGTCTCAACACTTGGGCAGTGGGTCAAATTCCGTTTACTCAGATTCCAAGGGACGCTCCCTTAGCGTGGCTACCCAACAAACCCTTTGTTCTACTAGAAAACGACCACTGTCGAGGCGGACAAAGAAACCCCGGAAGAATACATATTGCCAGGGCTCAACCGAAAATACTTCGACAAAAAGGACAAAGCTGAGTTCAGAGACACAACTAAGTATTTGTTGAACGCCTTATACTCTCCACATTAACTTCTAGGCCCTATAAGGTTTCAAAAGAAGTTAAGGCAGATCCAGCACCAACAAGCTTGCAGTCTAATTGAAGACTCGCACGAAATATTCAAAGGAATTGTGACATAATATTGTGTGGCGCTAACAATAAATGCATTCGATGGACAGGGGATAGCAAGGTAAATAGAAGTCTGATGAAAGAGATGGGATTAAAGCATTTGATGTATGTAAAATGTTTAGATGGGATGGAGGAGGAATAACTTGAAAAATCAGGCATTAGTGAAAATTACCAACTCTTTAAAATTGTCAAACATTAAAAAAGGTCATAAATTTTAATCAAATTAGATCAAATTTCAATTAACATCTCAGCACTTCTTTAATGAAGTTAACATTTTTCACAAAAATTCTGAGAAACTACAAAACCCTAAGAAACTTTCATTTAATAAAAAATTAGTGCGTGGTGATATGAGCCATACTATTCAATTATCTTTAACACCTTATTCCTCCATCAAGACAAATAATAGTTATACACTTTTCTGATAGCTGATAAATTTGATGTTGCAATAGGTTGTTTATATGGCTGAGGCTTTCCCATATTTTCATTTGTTTTTTTTTCACCTTAATATTTATGTCTTGTGATAATCAGAACCTTTAATCAAGAAATTTTTGTAATTGCTGGATTTAATCTTAACTTCTTATCGGTAAACTTGAAGACAGTGGTGGAGGTGCAGTGTGTCACTTCAGTTCTTAATGTTGAAGTCCCAAAGTTTAGGGCTTTCTAAATTTGCAAAGCTTGAACAAGTTTGTAGGTAGTGATGTGAATAGGTCTATATTGATGAATTATGGTGCCAGTTCATCTGGTATTCTGGCTTTCACACAGCTCTATCCCCATTGCAGCCCCTAGAGTCATTATTCCCCAGAAAATGCAGATGGGAAAGAAGTTCAATTAAGAAAGTATTAACAAGTCTCATTGATAACTTTGATGTGGTGGGTATCAGATGATTCTGCTTAAGAATTGAGCAAGGTAGAACCTTCCATACTAATCATGCTAGGACCTCAATATAGGCAAATCCACATTGGTTGAGGTAAGAAAAGCTGACAGTAGGCCATCCACAGTCCTATAAGTAAGAAAAATGATTTTTGCCTGAAATCATGGAGATATTGGAATGGTAGGCTTGGAGAGATAATTGACTAAGACAGAGAGAAAATAGATTGGACATTTCACATGCTGAATATGAACAAGAGAAAAAAATCACTGAGTCATGCAGACTCTTACTGTAAAAGGAAGGAAAGAGGGAAGGAGGATAGCATGCAAAATGTGGATGAAGTACATGGTCCTCATCAAAAGATAACCTAATGGGGACAAAGGAGAATTTATCATATATACTTTGTGCTATAGAAGAGCTTAATAAAAAGACTATGAATAAAATAAAATAGGAACTCAAAGACAAGATGCTGAAATAATATATTGCCTGCTTTGTTCACTACTATACCCCTAGTACTCAGAACCTTGCTTAGTATACAGTAGATAGTAAATAAGTATTTGATGGAAAATGAAACAAAATAGAGTTAAAGAACTAAGGAAATTGAAGACCAAAACATACACCTTAAAGGACTAATGAATAGTTTTTAAAAGTGTGAAGTAGTTGCTTTTTTTTGATATTGAAGATTGAACCCAGGCACTTAACCACTGAGCCACATCCGCAGATTTTATTTTTTTAGTTTGAGACAAGGTCTTGCTAAGTTGCTGAGGCTGACTTTGAGCTTGTGATCCTCCTGCCTCAGCCTCCTGCACTGCTAGGATTATAGGTGTGCACCACATTAAAGGACGAATGAATAATTTTTAAAAGTGTGAAGTAGCTTTCATATTTTAGCTGTTGTGAATAATGCTTCAATGAACACAAAAGTGCAGATATTGTTTCAACAAACTGATTTCAATTTCTTTGGATATTCAGTAGTCCCCTGTTATCTGTGGGTGCCTCAAGTTGTAGACAGTAATAAACTTTTAATATGCTACATTTTCTATACATGCATGATAATGTCTATAAGTTAAGCAAATAAGAAGTCAATAATTAGTATAATAAGGTAAAACAGTTATGATACAATACTGTAATAAAAGTGCCATATCACATATATGTTTTAGAGCCATCAATAAATAAAACAACAGTTACTTTAATAGACACACTGTGATACCACAATAGTCAATCTGCTGACAGCTACTAAGTGACCAACAGGTGGTTACCATATACATTGTGAGGGATATATTGGACAAAGGGATAATTCATAGGCAGGATACAGCAGGACAGTATTAAATTTCATCATGCAACTCAGAATGTGCAATTTAAAACTTAATGAATTTATTTCTGGAATTTTCTATTTAATATGTTTGGATTGTAGTTGACTGCAGATTACAAACTGTGAAATGTGAAACCACAAATAAGGGGAGACTACTGAATATCCAGAAGTGGGACTGCTGGATCATATGGTAGTGAAATTTAATACTGTCCTGCTGTATCCTGCCTATGAATTATCCCTTTGTCCAATATATCCCTCACAATGTATATGGTAACCACCTGTTGGTCACTTAGTAGCTGTCAGCAGATTGACTATTGTGGTATCACAGTGTGTCTATTAAAGTAACTGTTGTTTTATTTATTGATGGCTCTAAAACATATATGTGATATGGCACTTTTATTGTTAGTTTTTTGAGGAACTTCCATATTGTATATCATTATGGTTATTATAATACAATATAATAATTTGTATTCCCACCAACACTGTACAAGGATATCCTTTTCTCTATATCCTTTGCCAGCCCTTGTTATCTTTTGTCTTTTTGATAATAACCATTCTAAAGGTGTGAGGAGATATATCTCATTGTGGTTTCAATTTACATGTCTCTGATGGTTAGTGATATTGAACATCTTTTCATATATCTGTTGGCCATTTTTATGCCTTTTTTTGAGAAATGTCTTTTCAGATAACTTGCCCACTTTTAAATTGGACTATTTGTTTTTATTAAGTTATTTAATAATATATTTTAGATATTGTTCTCTTATCAGATATATGGCTTGAAAATTTTTTCTACCCATCATGGGGTATCTCTTTACTCTTTTAAGTATTTCCTTGGCTGTGCAGGGGCTTTAGGTTTGATGTAATCTCATATAACTATTTTTGCTTTTGTTGCTTGGGTATTTGGAGTCTTACCCAAGAACTCATTGCTCAGACCAATGTTGTGGAGCTTTCCCATGTTTTCTTCTAGAGATCTTGTAATTTTAGGTCTTGTTTTAAAATATTTAATTTACTTTGAGCTGATTCTTATATGTAGCATGAGAAGCATTTCTGGTTTTTGTGACAGAAACAAAGGCAGATCAAGAAAGTTTGCACTGGCAGCTAACAATCACTAATAATTTACTGGCTAAAAGTAGTTATACGGACTCCAAATAATCATAAGATGCAAGGAATTGCAATTCCTGAAATTCAGAAATTCAGAAATATTTGATGAATGTTTGTAAGTACTGTATAAACATACTCAGATCTACAGTATCTGTGGTAGGCAATCTCTAAGATGATACCCAATGATCTCTTTCTCCTATTCTTGTGTAATCCCCTCTCCTGGAAACTGGGATAAACCTAGTGACTTATTTTCTGATGAATAGAGAACACAGCCCAATGGCACCTTGAACTGAGTCAGAATTGAGAATTCCAGGGGACAAAGACAGTTGAAATTGGCAAGGCAGAATGCCACAGAGGAGATAGAGTATAAAAGAAGAAAGTTCCGGAGATATTCAAGGGGCTCCTCATGAATACTGATCAGAACATGCATATGTGAAAGCTACCTAAGACTGAGGGTAAAGCCCCTGGAAATAAGCTTACAAAACGATTTCTAGGGGACACACAGGGATGGTTTTAATTATTCACATTCCCAATATCTTAAGTGAAGAGCTCTTATAACCCGTGAAACATTGAGTTGATTACTCAGAAAGGTAATTTGCCTCAGTAGTAGAGACAAACTAGTTCTAGATGAAAGACTGTTTAAATGTAGCCTAAGCAAGCATAAAACCAAGTTTCCAAAGCCCAGCTGTTTCTAAATAACTGTGTCCCAGACCAAAATTCAAAAGTACTTAGAGGACTAAAAATAAAATTATTCAGTAATGTGAATTCACAATGTCTGGCATTCAAATAAACATTTCTGTATATGCAAAGACAAGCCCCATGATGAGAAAAATATCAGTTAAAAACAGATTGGGAAATGTACAAATGAAAGAATTAGTAAACAAGGACATTAAAGCAGCTGTTATAAATACACAGCATATGTTCAAGAAAGCAGAGGAAACATGAAAACATTAAGAAGAGACAAAAAAAAAAAAAATCCAACCAACCAACCAACCAAACAAACAAAAAAAACAGATCCAAACTGGACTTCTAGAGATGAAAAGTACAATATTTCAGGTGAAAAATTATGAAATTAAGAGCAGATTAGACATTGCAAAGGAAAGGAGTAATGAATTTAAAAACATAGCAGTGGAAACTCTACAAAATAAAATGGAGAACAGAGATTTTTGTTCCTAAGAAAGAAGGGTTAATGAGATGTGGTTTACCTTCAAACAACTTAATATAAATGCATTTTGAGGTCGAGAAGGAGGGAACAAAAAGTACTTGAAAAATCATGGCTATGAAATTTCCATATGTGATAAAAATTATGGATCCACAAATATAAGAAGCTCAGTGAACCTTAGGCAAAAGAAACAGGAGGAAAACTGTATCTGTTGCTTAATATTGGTGAATGAAAAATGAACTTAAAAGCAACCAGAGAGAAATGACACATTACATATAGAGGGGAAAAATGACAGCAGACTTTTTGTAAAAAAAAAAAAAAAAATGCAAGCCAGAAAACAGTAGAACAAAATGTGAAAATACTTAAAAATTTCAATTTAGGCTGGGGATATAGCTCCGATGTAGAGTGCTTGCCTGCCATGCACTATGCCCTGGATTCAATCTCCAGCACCGGAAGAAAATTTCTATACCCAGATAAAATATTGTTCAAGAATGAAAATGAAATAGATCCAGAAGCTCAAAGCATTAATCACCAGAAGATCAGCACTGTTCAATGAAAATCTTCAAGCAAAAAAGAAATGATGTCAGGTGAAAAATCTGGATGTACTCAAAGATACAAAGAACATTGAATATAATAAATACATTGATAAATATAAAAACATTTTTCTTTTAAAATCTCCTTAAAATGTAATTAAAAACTAAAATAGCCAGGTGTGGTGGCGCACGCCTGTAATCCAAGCGACTTGGGAGGCTGAGTCAGGAGGATCACGAGTTCAAAGCCAGCCTCAGCAACTTAGCGAGGCCCTAAGCAACTTAATGAGACCCTGTCTCTAAATAAAATACAAAAAATAGGGCTGGGGATGTTGCTCAGTGGCCGAGTGTCCCTGAGTTC
>JAJEJO010000498.1:141765-257616 GCA_020662805.1 Glaucomys volans
CAGCAACAACAAAAAAACGAAACTAAAATATTATGTGACAATAAAATACATAGAAAAAGAGGGGAAATAGAATATACTATAGTTAAGTTCTTTTAATAAATGAAATGTTATAATTTTATTTGAAGGTAGATTGTCAGAAGTTGAAAGATGTATACTATAAACTCTGAAGAAACCAAAATAAAACAAAATACAAGGATGTATAAAAATAAATAACAGAGGGAAAATTGATTCGTAAAATACACTAAGCTCATCCAAAATAACTAAATAAATTTTAATGAAGGGGGAGCAGAGAACTGATTGTCCAAATAGAAGGCAAATAGCAAGATGGCATGAGCAGAGAACTGATTGTCCAAATAGAAGGCAAATAGCAAGATGGCATGTTTAAATTCAAACTTTTTTACTACATTCAGTGTAAATAATCGAAACACCTTTATTTAAAAAACAGGGTTACTGGAGTGGATAAAATAAGCAAGACTCAACTATATACTATTTATAAGAAACCCACTTGGAATATGAAAATAAAATAGGTTAAAAGTAAAGTAATAGGAAGAGACATCATGCTAACATTAATCAATAGAAAGAAGCTATACAAATTTCACACAAAGTAAATTCAGAGCAAAGAATATTATCAGGGACAAAGAAAGATTTTTATAATGATAAAGGTGTCAATTCGTCAAAAGGACATAGCAATGCTTCATGTTTATACACGTAATAACAACACTTGGAAATATATGAAACAAAGACTGGTAGAGTTGTATTTTTTCAAAAGGAAAAAATTTAACTGAAGCAAGTGAAAATAGAAAATTTCAAAATTTGTAGAATGCAGGTAAAGTAGTGCTTTAATAGAAACTTATGGAATTAAATGATTAGAAAAGAAAAAAAGTCCAAATCAATGACTAAACTTCCACCTTTAGAAACTTGTAAAAGGAAAGCAAATTTATGCCAAAGTAAATAGAAGAAAGCAAATAGTAAAGAGTGGAGTGGAAAATCAAATATATTAGAAAACAAAAGTAATAGTATGCAACCTCCCCATGTGTACTGAAAAATTAAAGTCGTTTGGCAGGGTCCTTTGTTCATAAAATTTAAAATCTTTAACTTAAGTTCATGCTTCTCTATGGTTTGGGCTGTACTTATCTCTTGGACCATATCTCTCTTTTATTTTCTATGCTGTGCTTATGCCACCTTTCAGATCTTTTATTGTCCTCTTTGTTAGCATGTGATCTTTGCACACAGTTTCCTCTGTTTTCCTCCTCCCTATCTCAGTGTCTTTGACTCCTACTTTTTCCTCCTCATTAATGCCTACTCATCCTTTGGATTTAGATTTGATATTCCAGTCTAGAAATATCCTACTCTAGTATGTAACTTCACTAGAGCAGAAAATGTTTGCTTTTGCTCAGTCTTTTATCCTGAATGCTTAACTCATGCCTGGCTCATGATAGACTTTTAGAAAACATTTGTTGAATGAATGAATGAAGTGTAATCATAGTTCTGTTTTCTTAGGATATGACCAGTTCAAACATTATTCCTTTTTGACATCTCATTAATTAATATCCTGAGAATTGAAAGATTATTTTTGGTTTTTGATAGTCAAAAGAAAGTAAGAGATTTCATAATCTTTTTTGTCTATCATTTATACTTCATTTATTTACCCATTGCTTTGTAAGGATCTTCTTTTTTTTTTTTTTGGTACCAGGGATTGATCCCAAGAGTGCTTAACCACTGAACCACATCTCCAGCCCCCACCCCTGCTTTTAAAATATTTTTTATTTAGACACAGGGTCTTGCTAAGTTGTGTAGGGCCTTGCTAAGTTGCTGAGGCTGGCTTTGAATTTACAATCCTCCTGTCTCAGCCTCCTGAGCTGCCGTGATTACAGGCATGCACCACTCTGCTGGGTTGTAAGGATCTTCATAGAGTCTAATTCATTTTGTCTTTGGATGTATTACTCAAGTACTGTGAAGTTTGATCATTAGGACTACTGTTTGGTTTGATTTCACTATATCCATGCATGAAATGTGGCATAATTTATACCAAATTAGCTCATTAAAAATAATGGTAAATTAGAGGAATTAAATATGTATAAAGGAGATATTTTACTTTCTATTTATAATACCATTTTCCATATAAACTTTTAGTGATTTGCTCAGAATTGCAGAGCTAAATTTGTGTTAAAACTCATATCTAATTCTGATGTCAAAACCCATCATTTTCCACTGCCACCTCCTCTCTAACACGGAAACTGTTAAAAAAATTTTGCCATCCTAAGAAACAAATATTTAAGTCCTAATGACGCATTAGCTAACAATGGCCAGCAATTATTTCAGTTTGTTTGACTGTGACACAGTGGGTTAAACTTAGATTTCTCCAAGCTAAAATTGTAATCAACTCATTCACAGATAACACCCTAGTAAGAAAAAAGAAGGTAGAGGTAAGATTTTATCTAACATAAACTTAACTATTATGTAAAATGTTAACTTTTATAACATAATGAAATCATAGCAGTGGGAACTTAATATACTGTATAGGTAATAATATTTTCATCAAGTTTCACTAGCATTTAGTAGTTTAGTGATTACCAATGACAATTGAAAAATTGTTAACTGAAGAGTAATATTCTGCCTTACGGGTTAAATTTAAGCATTCCTGACTTACGGGTTAAATTTAAGCATTCCTGAGTAGAACAGACTCTCAGAGAAGTAAGCTGTTAAGATGTTGATACAGAAGCCAAGAACTAGTTGGGAGAGGAAGAGCAGTCCAGAGAAATACAAAGATGAGATCAGCAAAGAAGAAACTCAGTGACAAAGAATCAGAATAACAAGGAAAGTGCAAGATGTATTCTTCCTTTTGTGGTTGTCATTATTTCTGCCATTATGGAATTTTAAGGATGTCTAGAAAAAACAAGAGGTTAGGCCAAGCATTAGAAGAGCTAGTCCAGGGTATAAAGAATATTCCCATTTGAGAAGAGCTATATAGAAATTTGGTTTGGGTTTGAGAGTGTTAGAGTGGGATGAAGATATAGATAAGTTGGATTAATTTGTGTTATTAGCACAAATTAAGATAGAATTAGGAAAATGGGACTAGTGAGAAGAATCACATGTGATTTTGTGCAGATCGATTAGATTGTAGGTCTTCAATTCATAGATCAGAATGTTAAATATTGTTGGAAAATAAGGCAGTGACAATAAGAATAAAACTAACCCCTCTCTAGAGATACTTAAATTTTATTCATGTTTTATCTTGTTGTTAGAGTTATGAATTGAGACATTTGATTCTTTAGCAGGTGGGAAACTATGTGAAAGAATCTTCTGATGTCATAATTTCTGGGTGTCGCTGGAACATTTGATCATCATTCCTTTGGCAATTCTAGCTTTCTATGGAAGGTCAGTAGAAGCAATTGATTTATTCACCTCTACAGGAATCAGACTCGGCCTATTTTGGTAAGTATATATTTCCTTCATCAAGTTAACTAAAATTTAATACATAGTTAGACAGACAGACTAAACCATAGAGTTTACTAAAGTTTTACTAAATAATTATTGAGCAGAACACTTTTTTCATGATATTGGCACAGACTATAAAAATCACAGTATTAATATTCAAATTCTTAAACCAAAACCAATAATTTGGTTTTGTTGTTATCACCAATAAATATTTACTTATTAGGCACAATACTATACTAAGTATAGAAACAGTTTTAAGATATTTTTTATTTTTCCTGTCCTCTATGGACTAATAGTTGAAGACATGCAAATTTATTCAAGAACTGTTGTGGGTATTAAAGATTCAGTGGAGACAAAGATAGATATAGAACAGGGGGCTACTGAGCAAAACATTTATAAACTACTAGTGTAGTGTTTCTGCACAGGGAGAAATTTTGCCTCTCTCCCTCACCAGGGTACATTCAGCAATATCTGGAGACATTTTTTTTTACTGTCTTAGTTGGGAGAAAGATGCTATTAGCATCCAGGGGATGAATGCTGCAGAATATTCAACAATGTACAGGAAAGTCTACCTTCCCCAACTCAGAATCATCTGGTCCTAAATGACAGTAGTGTCATGTTTTTGAGAAACCCTGTATTAGAATGATGATCACTGTTACAAAATAAAGGTGTTATGAAAACTTTGGTAATGAGGGTTATGACAGTTTTTTTCTAAGAAACTGAAATGTAAATTCAGGCTTAGTGGATAAGTTGACCCTAGCAAGTGAAGGGGGCGGTAGCAGTGGATGGGGGAAGAGTTCCAAGCAAAGGCAACAGTAGACATTTATTCATGTGTGTGTGTGTATGTGTGTTTATTCATCATATATATTTAATATATATAATATATTCATGGTTTACATTAATACATATTTACTAATGCTCAGTGGCATTTACTGAGAAATAAGTCAACATTTATTGAGCACTTATGTGTTACCTCATGTTTTATTTAATCTTCACTATTAGCCTGGAAGTTGATAACGTTACTAATTCCAGCTTACTCTTGAGAAATATAGAGAAGTTAAGTACTTTGACACATAGTTGGGAAAGACTAGGCTAGGATTTGAACTCACATCAGTCCAACCTCTCCAGACCACTTTCTTAACTCTGTGTATTGTAAATGTAGAGAGGCAAGGGTGGGGGGAATAAATGATCATAGGAACAGAAAGAGTAGCTGAAGGTGTCTTGCTGAGTGTGAAACTCAGAGAAAGAGAAGAGCAAGTGTAGATAGCAGAGAGGTGTCAGGGATGGAGTGAGTTTGTTGATTATAACCACTGAAAGTCAAAATTTTTTTTTTCACACAGCAGAAGTGGACTTGAAGTCTATTAGTGTTAACCATAATCCAGTTATATTAACCAAAGGGCATATATTATTTTAATCACTTAGTGTGGCTATCTTGTAATTGTTACAAGACTTAAAATTGTATGTAACAGATAAATGTGTAATATAGTATTTTACCTTTTAATAGATATTTAAAAATGTTCTTTTCAGAATGTTTCCATGTACATATAACAATCAGTAACATTTAAAAATTCAAATGACTCATTGTAGATATATTCCCTTCCCTTTTTATTTTATTATCTTGTCTAGGTTTTCAGTGAATTATGCCTTTTCGGTTTGGGACCCAGCCAAGGAGGTTTCCAGTGGAAGGAGGAGATTCTTCAATTGGGCTAGAATCGGGGCTGAGCTCAAGTGCTGCCTGTAATGGGAAAGAGATGTCACCAAATAGGTAAAGTCTTCTCATCCTGACAACTGAGGAAATATGTATTGTCTATCATAAATAAGATTTAGCTGATATTCAATGTTAGCAAGAAAAAAAAAAAACCCCAGGAAGTCAAGCATTTCTGTTAATAAATTAGTGTTAAGAAAGCCCAGGGTTTTTTTCTTAAAGCATAGAGTTTGTATTTTGTATTCTGTAATTCTCTCTGTTTTTGGTAAATTTTTAGCTGCTTGTTTTGTTGATAGTTTTCAAGATTAGACATTGCTCAATTAAACAAAACTTCAGTGCTGGTATATGCTGGGTACTTTGGTAGGCATAAGGCTACAAATAGAAAAAAACACAGATCTCAGATTTAGTGTCACTTTGATTAGATGCTCTCTTTGTCAGCAAGAGTGTTGTAACAGAGTATAAAGAGTCTACGAAAGAAATCATTTTTGCAAAGTTGAAGAAAGCTATAATAAATAGGATTTTTTTCCACTCTTTTGCTGTGATCTGTAGCAAAACAATAAATACTACATTGTTAGCTTTCTTGTGGGTTAGATATTTTGGGGATACAAATCTAAATTGATAAGTTAGGTGACTTTAAAAATCAGAGTTTTTCAAGGATGTCATAGTTTGTACTACTTTGGAAGCAATGAATTTCTCTTTAGAAACTTCAAGACTGGGTGAGTATTTGGTGAGAATGTTGGAAAGGAAATTCAGACACTACATGTGTTTTTGGAGTAAGTGACAAGAGCTATTTCAAGCCTGAGATTCTATCAACATTTGATTATATGTGGAATATTTTGTTCAATTTTTTTATGAATATTCTAAATTTGAAGTCATTTAACTAATGTGATTCTTAAGGTACCTTTATGAATGAATTGCCATAGTATCATCACTTACATATATAGCAATATACTTTATTTGCCATTTAGCAATTCCTGCACACCTTTCAAAATAAACATGTGCAGTGTTATTTTGGTGTTTGTGAATTTCCAGTAATTAAATATTTGGCAACAGCCACAATTTCTTTGCTACATTAGTTTAGAATGTTTGACTCATTAGTGCCTCTGTTATACTTACTTTGTGCCATTCAAAGATTTCAAAGTGATTTAAAACACTTGACTGTACTCAAACTTAGGTACTCTAACAATTTTCCTGTTTAGTGTTTAATTATTACATGTTATTTGCTCTTTTATTCAGGCAACTCCGAAGATGCCCTGGAAGTCATTGCCTGACAATAACTGATGTTCCCATCACTGTCTATGCAACAATGAGAAAACCACCTGCACAAAGTAGCAAGGAAATGCATCCTAAATAGCATCATTAAGTCCATTGTCGAGGGTTGACTAGGTCAAGGGTAATGGGGCAAGATCATCTTATGATCTGGTAAACAAATAAAAGTGGTGGCACCGTTGGATGATGACAATTGTTGAACTATTTTATTTTAGTCAAAAAGAGAAATATAGCCAGTAAAAAGCACATAGTGATAAGTTATCAATTATGTCAAATAGACAAGGCAGAATAATATTTCACAAAGAGAAAGCGTCTTAGAGCTCATCTTGCTTACAGTGGATCATTAATATTAATAATTCAAAGATGAAACAATCCACCATGGTTATAAATCAGATAGGGCCCTCTTTTATTTGATTCTTTAAATTATTTCAATCTCTATTAAATTTCTTTGATAAATTTCTGAACTGTTTTTCTATTTCTTGAAGTCACTGAGCTTCTGTAAAACAGCTGTTTAGAATTCTCTTTCAGGCAGTAAATTCCATCTTATCTTATTTTGTTCATTTGATGCCATCATGTTTCCCTGGTTGATTCTGACTCTTGTAGCCATGAGTTGTATCTGAAAATTGATACAGGTACCTAATTCAGTCTTCCCAGTTTGGGTGTGTTTGGGAGTTTCCTATAGGAATAAGCTTGTCCAGAGATTCAGGGCAGATTGACTGGTTAGGTCACCAAGCCTATGAAAACTTCAGTCATTGCAGTCTTAGAGAGTACCCTAAACTCAGGACCACTGCCTGCAGAATCCTGGACTGCCAGGTCAATGTAATGCTTGGTCAAACTCAAAAGCCTATGGCTGCTAGGCCAGCACAATATTAGGCTGATGGCCAGCTCCTGCTGAGGTTATTCAGGGCCCAAGGCTGCTATAGTTAGCTGGTGGTGACAGAGGCCAGAACTTGAACTCATCCTACTGGAGCTGTGGTTTCCTATCTTGAGTTGAAGTTGGTCTAGGGGCTCTGTCTCTGGGTATTGAACTACTGTTGGGCCAAGGGGTTCAGCTTGTGCAAGATTTTACTAGGGTGGCCTAATTTCCAAGGCAAATTCCTAAGCTTTCTTCCCTCTCCTTCCTCCAAGTGGGGACTTTCTCCACACTGCTCTGCCAGCAGAAGTTAGGAGGGTAGCATGAAAGCTGTCCTTCCTATTCTCTTCAATGCATCTTTTTCTTATTATTGTATAAAATCAGTATCTCTCACCGGATTTCCTTAGCTCTTGTAAAAAAATTTTTTTTTAACATGCATAGTTGTTCAAATTGATTTTTTGTAGGGGGATGATCACTGGTGAGTCCTTATCTACCATCTTGCTGCTCAAGTGGGGCCTATTTTAAATACTTAATGTGTTTTAAGTTAATTTCCTTTGTTTATATTTAGGTTGATACTTAGCTAAATCCTTTCATCTGACTACCCTAGCTCATTTCCAGCTTAATATCTTTTAATAATGCTCTGCCAAAAAATATATTGGGTAAGCAATGGAGCCCTGTGGGATGTGCTTTTTGGAAGAATATCCAAGATCAAAAAAATTCCTAGTCCATAGTTAATCTGCATAATATTTTTACTAACTCCATATGGAACAGATTATTGGTTACATTTATTAATAAGGTCAAGGCTATGGTTTTAACTCCTATATTTCCCAGGAAAAATGTCCCATTATCACATTATGCCCCAAGTCCCAACCAGTCATCTTGAAATTGTCTGTCAGTATTGAAAAAGTTCAGATGGATCTTTTTACTTGATTAAGCTTAAGGATAACCTTTGAGGTCTAGGCCAAGTCTATATGTTTTCTTTTCTTGTTGCAATAGTCCCCAGGACTCGGCCTGCTTACCTTTCCTCTTGATGGCTGCCACCATCCATCCAATGAAATTGTCTTCTCCAAAGGATTGACTTAAGGTCAGTTAAAATTCTCTCAATTCCTTGTCTACCTTACTGCCCCTGAAGAGATACATAGGTCTTTTTTTTAATGAAAAATTTTATTAGCTTATAATTACATGTACATAGATAGATGCATGTGTATTATGTTAGTTGAAGAAGAAAAAAACTACCAGATAGTTATAAAATGACAAACTCCTGTAGCCTACACTGTCAGCTGGGAGATATTTGAGTTCCAGCCAACCAAAGAGGAAAGACCTGGTTGAGCATGTGGGTCATTGAGTAGAGATTCAAAAAGGTCATGTCTCTGTAGCAGGACTAAACTAGCTCTAGCCTAAAGGCTTGTGTATACCAATTTTAACAAAGCTTAAAAATAAGTCTAGAGACAATCAAGGTGATGCCTAAGTAACATAACTATATACCAGACAAAAGTGTAACACTCCTGAAAGGAAGAAAAGAAAACTCAGGAAATTACCCAAGGTTGGGAAAAGAATAATAGGAAAGAAGTGATAAAAATTCCTCAGAGTCCATACAAGGCTGGAAATAATTTGTTTCAACTATCATGATGAAAAGTTCTTTTATTACAAGGATCTTGAGTGTTAGGAAGTATTATCAGAGTGGGGATGGGACTGAACTTGGGGGATGGCAGGGAAGACTGCTCTGAACCTGACTTAACAATGCTAAGAACAAGATTTGAAAAGGTAAGACTGATTCCAAATACCTTAACTGTATCCAAGTGGGGGGAAACCCAAAATTTAAAGAACTATAATGAAATCCAGCAACCAAATATGTAAAATTATCAGAATCTAATAAAAAGTTAATGAGCAAGCAAAAAAGGAAAGAAAAATATAATCCATAGTCAGGAGAATCTTCAGTCAGTAGAAAAATACTCAGAATGATAGATGATAGCTTTAATATACAAGCTACCATAAATACATGCACACATGTTCAAGTAGTAGATGTGGGGACACAGTAATGATGAAGAGAAATATGGAAGGTTTAAAAAGGACCTAAGTAGAATTAGAGAATGAAAATATCTGAAATAAAAAATACTGAATAGGATTAAGAGACTAGATAATGGAAAATAAAATATTAATGAACTTAAAGACATAGCTGTCTAAATTATCCAAAATGGAATATGAAGAAAAAAATGAATGAATAAAAAAGCATAAATTTTTGTGTTTCATTATCAAGCACTCTTAACATATACGTAAGAAAGTTTCCCTGAAGGGGGCAGGAGGAAGATAGACAAATATTTGAAAAAATGATGGGCAGAAGTTTTCCAAATATGATGAAAACCACAAACTGGCAGGTATAAGGTATAACTAACTCCCTTCTTGGAGAAGAAACATGGAAAGAAAAACCAGTGATATACCATAATTAAAGATAAAATCTTATCTGGTCATTTCCTCTGGTCATTCACCAATCTTAATTGATTGGTGAATGACCAGAGGAAAAAAATGAGAGCACACTTTTCATCAAAAAACATGTATTCAAGAAGGCAATGAAAAAATGTTTGCAGTATCTTTACAAAATGAAAATAGACAAGACTTTTTAGTTAGACGAATGCTGAGAGAATTCATCCTTAGTAGATCTGCACTAAAAGAGATATTTGAAGTTTTTCAGTCAGAAAATGGTGCTAAATAGAAATTCAGATCTATAGAAAGAGTGCAGGAAATGGAAAGAAAATATGTGGGTAAACTTATAAGCCATTTACTTATTTTAAAACATTAGGGAACTAGGAAAAATAGTAACAAAGATAAATTATGTAAAAAATAATGTATGATAATAATGGCAACAAGAGGGGAAGAAAACAAAGTTTTCTTTTATAAATATCTTAGTGTATGAAATGGCCTAATAGTATTTGAAGATAGACCATGGGAAAGTAAATATGTAAGTTGTAAATTTAAGAGTTATCTCCCAAAACAATAATAAGTGGAGTTACTTCACAGTGGAGATTAAATGAAATAAGTATCAATCTTAAAGAAAGAAGAGAGGAAAAAAGGAACACATATAGTATGGTAGATTTAAACTGTATCATTTCAATATTTGCATTTATCACAAAAGTTCTAAACTTCAATTACAAGGCTGAGTTTGTCAGATTGGGTAGAAAAGAGGATGCAACTAGAAGTTGTCTACATGAATCCACTTTAAATGCTAAGACCCATATAAATGAAAAATATAAAAGGATAAAAAAGTATGCCTCACGAACATTAGTCAAAAGAAAGTTGGAGTCACTGCTATATTAATAATAGGCCAGAAGATTTCATAGCAAGGAATTTTAGCCGGATAAAGAAGGACAATTCATAATGATAAAGGAGTCAGACAACAAGAGTACATAGCAATTTTGAATGTTTATGCAGAGCTTCAAACCTCATGAAGCAATAACAGATGCAATTGAAATAACTCCACATTTATAATAGGAGTTTTCAATTGGCAGAACAAGAAAATAAAATCAGTGAAGATGCAGAGATGTGATTTAGTCGATATAGAACACTCCCACCAGGTAACAGAATATTGCATAGTATTTTCAAGTTCACATGGAAAATTTACTGTGTAGAACATACTGTGCGCCACAAACAAGTCTCAATAGATTGAGAGGAATTCAGAGTATATGGAGTATTCAAAGTATATTCTACAGTCAAATTAGAAACCAACAACAAAAATTCCTGGAGAATCTCCAAATATTGGAATATCAAATGGTACATTTGTAAATAACCCATGAATAATAGAGGAAGTGAGAAGGAGAGGTTACAAAGTACTTTGAATTGAAAGAAAATAAAAATAATGTATCAAAATGCTTGGGTTGTAGGGCTGGGGCTGTGGCTCAGTGGTAGTGTGCTTGCCTAGCATGTGTGAGGCCCTGGGTTCAAACCTCAGCACCACATAAAAATAAAATAAAGGTATTGTGTCACCTATATCTAAAATATATTTTAAAAAAATGCTTGGGTTGTAGCTAAAATAGTACTTAGAATTAAGGCACTAAATTCTCTCATTAGAAAAAGATAAACATCTCAAGCAAGGATCTAACCTCTCTCTTGAATATCCCCTGTTAAATACAAGGAAATAGGGGACCTGGAAGAAATACATTTCACTGTCTTTTGAGGTGTACCTCCTTATAAATTCTGACTGAGAACTGATGTAGTTATTACTGGACAAAGGGCAGGTGGATATATCATTCTGACCCAGAGAATGGAAAATGCCAAGATTATTTCCTTTTATTTTTTAAGTGTGTGCCTATAAATGTATATAGTAAGCATTTAAAACCATATTTTCAGATTGGATCCTTTGGCTTCAGCTTCTCTTGTGAAGAACCTGTTTTTTTTTCCAATTGAAAATTTCAAGAGAAAATACCCAATTGTTCATGTTCATCTTTTCATACTAGGCAGTGGAGTATTGCTTAACTGGGAAACCATAGGATGATTCCCTTCTTGTTCAGGGAGTTGTGGCCATGAAAGGAGGAGCAGGGAGCACAGGCTCAAATATTCTTCAAGCCAGGGGTATCGAAGGACCTCTTCATTTGGAAGGGGCACTGAACTGTTGGGAGCTACAATTGGTCAAAATTACTATGAGCATTTAACCTATGTTTTCTCTGTGTGAAGCTCTGATATGCTATGCTTAACTAAAAAGAAAAAGAAGTTTTTCACTTTAGACAGAAGCTGGGAGGATGTGGTCTCATCTAAGAACTGATTCAAGCACTTATAAATGGTAAATTCTGTTTTAGAAGGTCATTACACAGTTTTAAGAGGTATATGAGTCAAGAGATGATCTCATTTGTGAGAGTAAGTATGAAAGACTAATTCTGCCAAGGTGGCTTTTTAACTGTAGAGCAGGTAGATGGGTTTTCATGGTTTTAGTCCATGTTGGAGATCCTGAGAAGGTCTGCAACTTAGCTGGTTTAGTTTCTTTTGTGTCACTACTGAGAATGAGGGGATACAGTATCCCTTTAGGATTCTTCAGTAAAATTTTTTGGGAAAGAAAATGTAGGTTTTTTTTAGAACTATATCTAACTGCTTAGGTCTGATGGAGGAAATATAACAGTTCAGTTAAAATTTTTTTTTAAATAGTTGTAGATGGACAGAATACCTTTTAAAAATTTATTTGTATGTGGTGCAGAGGATCGAACCCAGTGCCTCATCTGTGCTAAGCAAATGCTCTACCTCTGAGCCACAAACCCAGCCCAAGAGTTCAGTTCTTTAAGTACTGGTTCAGTTACAGCTCCAGACTCTTAGATTCAAGTCTTTAGGCCAAAAGCCACATATAGCTCATAGGAGGTTTTGTTTAATCTGCATGTATTTCCTCTTTGTGGTTGCTGTTGCTTTAATTTTCAATTGAATTATCAGGCTATTTCAAACTGCCCAAGCTTCACATTTCCACCTTCTTTTGGAAATTCTGGCCCTTCTGGACATGTAGTATTTCATGGCGAAAACTGGCTAAATTAACCAACTCCTGATGAGCCACAACCTGTGCCCTCATGATTTTTTTCATAAGACTCCACCAGCTTCACTCCTTCATGTTCTTCTCTGGCTCTGCTGGCATTTGTGTTTGTGACCCCTGCTTCAGAGACAGGTCTGTGGTCAGCCTGAAGGCAGACAGGGAAGCATTCTTCCTTCCTCTTGCAGTCATGCTGCTGCTGGAGACAGGCAGCCTTGTTTTGAATCCTGGATTCTACCTAGGTCTAGCTGAGTGCCAATGAACAGGGGACCTGAGCTGTAAATGTTGTCGCAGGTAGGATTAATATGATGAACATACGAAACAGTGAAGTGTAGTTTAGCTTATCATGGCAACTGACGGATATTAGCTATTTTCATCAATATTGTCAGTTATTTTTATGTACCTGAGATTGAAAAGTAGTGGGGGAATGTAAATAGGTGTGTGTGTATGTGTGTGTATTCCTTTCAAGCTAAGAAATTGTTTCACTCTCTTTGGTAATTCCTCAAAATATTTTATATCCATTTTTCCTCAATAATTATTCCTTTTATGTATATTCTGTCTTAATGATTGTGGGGCCTGTCTTCTCTCATTCTCTCTTTGGAGTTGTTTATCCTTTCACATATAATTCTTTTATTCCAATTTCTGCATTTTAATATTTCAGCAGCTATTCAATCTTTATTTTTCTAGATTTTATTAACAAAGATGCTTAGAAAAAAGATTATAAAATTTTAGAAATAAGATTGGTTGTGTGTGTTGGAGCTGGGGTTGTGACTCAGTGGTAGAGCACTTGCCTAGCATGTGTGAGGCACTGGGTTCGATTCTCAGCACCACATATAAATAAATGAACAAAATAAAGGTCTATCAACATCTAAAAAAATTAAAAAGAAAAGATTGGTTGTGTTGCAGGCATATGGAAGAAAAACTTTTAATAAAAGGACTTTTATGTTTTTGAGTTGAATTTTACAATTTTTGTCATCTCTGCTGTAATGTCCTTGTGATGCCAACACAAAATAATAGTAATATCCTACAGGAACCTTCCTTCATGTACAATTTTATTTTTATTTTAAGGAATTAGCTGGTAAATTCCTTTTTACTAATTTAGAAAAAATGATACTGCCATTTTGCAGCTATAAAACTAAAATATTCTTATGTTGACAGATCAAGTAAAAGGGAGAAAAGCAAAGCTATCATCTAATTTTAGATTATATATAAATCATTAAATCTATTTAAAATAAAAAGATAGCTTGGGACAAAGATATTTTGGTGTAGATTGAAAGTTATCTTTCCTGAAAGAATATTGATGAATCTGAGCATATAGCTACACTTTAAAAATATGTGCCAGTGTTTATTTAGAATCCCTTTTATTAGAGACAGGAACAGTCACTTCACCAGCAGGAATTAAGTGTGCTCTCAAAACAAGTATGTTTACCACCCATACAGCTGTTTTCCATTGTAGACATTTGGGATCCAAAGTAAGAGTCCAAGTTAGAAGTAAGAAGCCTCCAGTCCCCGATGATTTCATTTAATCCCATTCAACTAGATGAGAGCTTCCACTGGGAGGAAAAGTTGCTGATCCTCCTGGCTGGCTCTTTGTTTATTTCAGTGCTCTAAAGAACTCTGTATGCTGGGCAACTGTGCCAGGTGTGTCAGGCTGCTGGACAGGAGTTGATGCTCACAGCACCGCTGACCAGGGCTGCTTTACTGAAGCTCACTGGGCGCCCATCAATCAC
Organism: Glaucomys volans; assembly: GCA_020662805.1. Taxonomy (NCBI): domain Eukaryota; kingdom Metazoa; phylum Chordata; class Mammalia; order Rodentia; family Sciuridae; genus Glaucomys; species Glaucomys volans. Next base: position 156,258 of record JAJEJO010000498.1, read on the forward strand.
AAAGTGGCGGATGCAGCCTGTGAATGGTTTTCCAGGAGCCAAACGTGGTGTCAGTAGTGACTCTGAAAAGAGAAAGAAAGCAAAATTTGCAATGGAGGCATTCTAACCCAAATATTACCTCCTGGTACAGGATTCATATCAGAATAATTTGTATGTCAACAGTGGAATATAGTTAGGATTGACTCTCAGGAATATCATCTGCTCCTGAAGTAATATGAACACATGGTAATTTTATTGTTTTGCCAGGTTTTCTGTAATTAAATTTCTGTGTATATTGTAGCTACCTTCTGGCCAAAATTTACATTTATGCAAAACTTCAGCACTGAATTTTCATAATTTACCTATGGTTTTTAGAGTTAATTTCACCTGAGCTTCAATTATTTTCTGTGCTATTTTGAGAAGGGAGAAAGGAAAGAAATTTTAGATTCCACACTACTTTTGGACATAATGTTAATTCATCTCATTACTCTTCACCTTCAAGCTATTTTTTTGCCACGCTCATGGAATATAATGAGAAAATAATGAATTCAGATAAACTAAAATTTAATTTTTCTGAGCTCAGGGCTTAAGAGTTATAAATAGGGTAGTGATACCTAGTCTAGTCTGTGAGCACAGGTACCCTGTGGTATGCCAGGGGGACTCTCTCTCCTTATCTTAATTAGACATAGAAGAAGTCTTATGTTTATTAATTGTACAGACACAGTTAAATATGTTGGGATGATAGAAGCAATATAATTTAAAGCAATTTAGACAGCTTAGAAATATCATGAAATTAAAATCCATTTAGTCAAAACTTATTATTATGTATAAACAGTTATGTGAGGAGTAGCAGATAAAAGATGGAAAACACTTAGAAATCAGTAACTCAGGAAAGAACATAAAACAGGACAGCAAATTAAACATCAAGCAGCTGTAATAAATTTTCTAAGCAATGAAGAGTTAGAACATGCTGAAGTCGTGTAATGAAAATAAATCACAGCATTCATATTTAGAATGGGTAATCATTGAGTTTTAGACTTGGAAGGGGCCTGAGAGATCAATTCCCTTTATTTGTCTCAAGATTAGTGTGATCATATCTCTATCTATCTGTCTGTCTGTCTATCTATCTATATTCTTCAAGTCTGCTCAGTATCCTTCATCAGAATAAAAATGCGTGAATAGGAAAGATTATAAGGAGTAGAAACATCTAATGCTTTGGCCCACATTGGAGAGTCTATTTAGAACATGGGTTTTGATTCTGCCTAATCTTTCCACTCTTTGGTTCGTGGAGGAAATCATCTGGAGGAAATAATTGATACAGCAATTATGGTTTACATAACATACCACATAATTAGTTGTAAGTAGTGATGGAAAGGTTCCTCAGGACCCAAAGTAATTGATTATAATAGAGTCAACACATTTTTTTAGAGGGAATGTTCCCAATTTCCCATGACTTATTTAAAGAATACAGAAAAGAGGAGTGAATGGTTAGATCTATGTGTGGGTTCCATTAACTTAAAAATTTTTTCTAACTTTTAATTTTTAAATTATCATATAATGAAGTTGACTCTTTTGGTATAATAATTTTATGAATTTTATTCTTAGGTTTTTAGTGATACAAATAATGAGTTACTAGAGTTCAGAGTGGAATGAGTGACTGGAATTCCAAGAGAGTTCAGGGTACATAGGGGTTTTATTTATGCTCAATTCCTTTAGTTATTCTTCTTAATGCCCTGGTTTCTGATGTGATTTTGATGGAGTTAATCTGGAATAACTCAAAATGATATAATTAATTACATTCAGCTTAAATTATAATTGCTTTTGTTCTATGTTTGCTGACATCATTCCTAGAGAGAATTAAAAGCTGCATTGTTGCAGTGGGATGGTGGTTAGAAGCCCCTAGCCTGCTAGTTCCTTTGTGCTGGCTCATTAGCTAAAATTTGGTATTTATTATGTTTTGGGCAGGCTGAATTTGATATTAGGTACATCTTTCCCACCCAGTCTGTGGAGCTTAATAATAGCAGTGTGTGATGCTAGGATCAGACTCTAAAAACAAACCAACAAAAATCAAAGAGAAATATTTGTTCAAATGATGGGGTGAGCATTTTGGGTTTAAAGGGAAGAACAAATACTGTAACTTCCAGGATGGAAGGCTATGCTTGTCTACCTCCTGGGGCCTAGCACAGTGCTTAGTAGACCCTCAATAAGGATCATGTTCCTTGCCAGCAAGGGGTGTGCTATTTAGTGGGGACAGCATTTTGTGATAAGGCTACAACAGTGGTGTGCATACACATCCTCAGGAGAAAGGGGCATGTGTAAATAAAAGTCCAAGCTGAATCCTAAAGGTCAGTGGGGAATTAGGTTGGGGAGGAGTGGGAGAAGTTGTTCCCTGTAAAGGTACTAGAGGAAGAACAATATTTTCCAGATACTGTAGCCATATGTACTTGTGCAAAGGCCTGGAGCAAAGGGCATCATTGAACATTTAAGAAACTTCAAGTCCTAGATGACATGGGGTAGAGGTAGAGGGAAGTGGGGGAGATGATTAAGGACCTTGCATACTATGCTGAATTTGATCCTGTGGTCCCTTGAGAACCTGTGAAATATTTTAAACTATATTGTAATTTTTAGGAAGGAAGCAATATGCAGAAATATAACAGATGTGAAACATTTTCCACACTGTTCTGCATAAAGTGAAGTGGTGGCCTTTGCCAGAATTGCTTTAAGAACCAAAGCCAGAAGCAGGAGGACAGAACTAGGGAATGGCAATGGGAGTGGGTAGGGAAGTGAAAGAAACAAAAGGTTGCTTTGTGAGGGTCTTAAATATTTTTTTTGATCCCTGATTTACTGTCATCATTAAAACTGGCATTTGAAATATTTGCATTACAAAGGAGAGGAGTACTTAATTGCTACTATTTTGGGGGGACCCAAGGTGAGATGCTTAATTTAATCTATGCTTTTTCATTCTCTTAATTAAAGCATTGACTGCCTTGAAAAGGATAAATCTAAAATAATCTAGTTAGGAGACTATTAAAATCTCTACCAAATTCCAGATGCAGAATATCTGATATATATTTCTTGTATTCCTCTTCTGAGTTACAGTTTTCAGTTTTTTCAGGTCAGTGAAATGTGTAAAAGCAACATTCACATTCAACTTAAGGACATGGTCTCTGCTCTAGAGGTTTAAAACAATTGTGGGAGGTCCATAAGTGTTTCCTTATCACTGTCCTGGATTATATACGATTCTTGGCAGATGACAGCAGTGATGTTAATGATGATGTTTATGGAACTGCAGCTGGGAGTCTTTCCTAGGGAATGTCACTAGAACAACATAACTCATGGTCTGCAGCTGTTTTCACAATCTAGACTAATCCAGGATGGAGTAGGGTGGGTGACTCCACATTTTTTCCTATTATATAAGGGGAACAATTAATAGCAAAATTTTAATCCTCAAGGTTCTCAGATCTTAGAGCAGTATTAATAGAAAATGAGTTTTCTTTTTGTTAGGGATAAAAGAGAATGTTTCACTGTGTGTTTGTATGTAGGATATGTAAACGGAAGAGAGAAAAAAATAAGCAAATACATCCAGATGTGAGTAATATCTGTTGGCTATAAAATTAGTTCTTAAGTGCTACTTGGATAAGAAATCACAATTTTCCATATGCTTTTCCTATTAGAGGAAACTGTACATACAATTCTTTGAGATATTAGGTGAATTATGAAAAAACATGGCTCATAATACCATAATGACAATCATGATAACTTACTGTTTTTTTGGATTTGGAAACTTATTATTTTAAGCAATGCTTACCTGGAACACCTCCAACAAACACAGGCTCCCTGTGATCAACTGGTTTTGGATTCAGGGGTCCAACCACATGGTTCACTTCAGAGTCAACATCCAGCTGAACCACATTTGAATCTCTAATAACTAAAATAGAGTGAAATATAGGGCAAAGACTGGTCACAAGTGGCACGAGAGTGATTAATTTTCACATGAAGGGAATAATTTATCACAGCAATGACTTTTATTTATTCCAGAATAAACCCCTACACTTTTTCTTCTATCATTAAAGACGTCAATAATGTCTAATGTGTAACTGAGCAATCATTGTAACATTTTCCTTCAAAAGGTAGAATATTTAGGATTCTCTTGTGATACTTTTTTGCTTCATAAATTACTCATTATGTAAATAACTCCACTATTTTGGTAACATTTATATTTCAAATCACTTGTGTATTCAATACACACATTTTAGTATAATAACACTCTCTTCTTTTTTCTTGACCACATTTCGATTGTCATCCATCATCATGCATATCATATAAATGATAAGTTCTGCCAGGTCATCATTTATCAGGTGGGTGTGCATGCTCATCTTTGTAAAGGAAACCCAGGACACCTCGATTTTCTCACCTGTTATTCTGTGCCATCTGCCATCACAGAGACTCTGCTTGGGTATTACTGAGGTAGAAAAGTCTCTGATGCCATTGTTGACTTTCACTATGACCTACATAAGACAGGCAAATCATATAATTTAGTTTAATTTCTTCTTGTCATGGTAAAACTGAATTTCTTAGATAATTTACCAGAGGGAAATAATACTTGAACAAAAATCCACCCAAGGAAACAATACTCTTAACAAATATCCACACATAAGTAACTTTGCAATTTGAACACAAGGGGTCACTCTTTGGTAGGCAATAGAAATAGTTTAAACTGGGACGCTCCGTGGAGAGAGAAGACAGGGAGAGAGGAGTGATAGGAAATACAATAAATTCCTTTAATTTCTAAAGATAGAATGGGCTGTACAAAGAATGTTAAAATATTGATGAAGATCATGGACCTTGTAGCCAGACTGCCTAACTTCCTTCCACTTACTGTCTACATCAGTTTTCCCTTTGTAAAATAAGAGTGATAATATTACCTACAGCCTAGAGATATTGAGAGGATTAAATTAGTAAATCCATACAAAGCATCTTGGACAATATTGGACATGTAGTAAGTACCATGTCAGGAGAAATTTCATTGTTAAATGGTTTAATAAAATATACTAGACTGACTCCAAATAAAAATCAGTTACATTGTTTGAGAGGCAAAATGAAAATATGTGTTTCCCTTAATATTTACTTGAATACCTTCATGAATAGGTAGTATTTTAAGTAGTATTTTAGGGTGAAAGTGGTGTTTATAACAGAATTTTAAAATTTATAGTAATTGAGAATAATACATATGCCTAGATATATGTACATGCATCTTTGGTATACATTATCTGATAAACATATTCAGGAAGATAGACATTTTTGTGTTGTTGATTTTGATAATTGGGTATGTTTTTTGCTTTAATTTGCTGAAAAAAATTCTAATTGTTTGGTTAAAACTTCGTGCTGTGATTGGTGATCTTTTTTTTTTTGATAACTTTGCCATAATTTTCTGACTCTTTGTTCTAATCATATCAATCCCAACACATCATGTGAACTCCAGTGTTTCCCACATTTAAATTTTCATGTTACAGCTTACCGGTTTTTATTGATTGATAAAATAATTCTGTGAAATAAATCTGCTTTAGATCAGAATGCAAGGTTAAATGAGATAGACGAATTTTTTAAAAAGATATTACCTGCCCATTTTTCATGTGAACATTTAGGTACTCTCCATTGACACTGTGGCCATGGACAAGTGTTCCAGAGTTGCTTCTGGGACGAACTTCAAATGCAATTTCAAATTTCAATCCGATATTAAAAGACTCATCTGTGGAGAGAAATACCATAAGCCTCAAGAATAGCAAAATAAAATTTGTAACTATGGTGAGATTTTATAATTATATATTTTTTGCATCTAGTTTCAAAACTTTGATGCATTTCTCAACAGGTATGTAGAAATGGCTATTTTCCAACACCACAGAAAACTATGTAGGGGATTAAGATAAGAAACATGTCACTCTTGTTGTTGGGCATGGAGGTGGGGCCAGCACACTAAAAATACTCTATGTACTATGGAAGTTTAGGGGAAGAGAAATGAATTCCAACTAGCAGCATCATTTACTATTTCAGGAGTGAGAAGGATAACAGGGCACTCTGGGCAGAGGAGGGAGTTTGAACCCAGGTACAGAGGCTGGAATATGTGGAGAGCACAGTGAAGCCCAGTGTGGCTGAATGGTCCATGCAAGGGCAGAAGCAGGCAGGGTGAGTGGAGAACCACACCTGGAAAAGCTCCAATGCTCAAGGATAGAAGTTAGTCCTTATTTTGTAGACACTTATCAAGGGAGATGACTTGATCAGATCTGTATTTTAAAATAATTCTTAAATAACTTACACCAGTGCTGCAGAACTTTTCAGAAGAGAAAATGAGAGCAGCTAAAGTATTTAGGAGCTGTTATTGTAATGAACCAAGACAATTTTTATTAAGAATAGCTGTGTTCACTCCAAGAGGCTCATTGTAAACCTGGGTATCTTAATAGTGTCTGTTTAATCTATTTCTTTATAAATCACTTTAGTAATGTTCCTGCTATTAACTTTCATGGAACAGAACATAAATTGTACCTTTAACTATGCATTTCAAGCTGTACAAATCTTTAGATTTCTCACTGAAATTCAAGGAAGGGCTAAGAAATGTGAAGGCAAGTATTTTAGTAGGAGTACAGCAGGGTGGGACAGGGAAGGAAAGAAAAATTAAGAGCCAGGCAAGGAGGGGAAAGATTACTGCTGGTTATTCTCTTGAACACTTTGGTAGCTTAAGAAAGCATACTTGCTGCATACTCTTTATTCAGGGGTTATGCAGAGTACCTAAGTGCCTTGAAACTAGGGGACATATGCTTTTATATTTTCTCCTGTCCTCATTCCCAGCACCTTTCTGGTGTCTTCCTCACACCCAGTGGTTGTTCTATAGAGTGTGTGGGAATGGATTGGATGGTGATTGTGTATAGTTTGCTAGGATCTTATTTATTGTTAAAACAATTTTATTCCATCCTCTGGCAAAGGGACTGCTATACAGGGGGCACACAATAAAAACTGTTGAATGAATAAGCAAGAGAGTAATGGTTGAGGAGAATAAAAATCCAGAGATAAGATATCTGAAGGATAGTATGGTCTACTAGTGTTGCAGGACAGAGGAAGAAAGTGGAATTTAATTTAGTGGGAATAATGGTTCATGTTAAGACTTTCAGGAGCAAAGTAACCAAGAGCCAACATGAATCAGGTCAGGAAGTTCTAAAGATGTCAAGATGGCCGGCACCCAGAAGGTGGCAGCTGTGAAGAAGCTCTGGGAAAGGAGAGCAATCAGGTAGAAAATACATATTTAATTTGGAGAAGTGGAAGAGAAATATGATGGTTCTTGTGGAAAGAGGTTATTTTCTAGAGGGAATTTGGCATTATTTTAGTTTTTAATTTTTTGCTGGTGCTAGGGATTGAAGCCTGGACCTTGCGCATGCTAGGCGCAAGTGCTCTACTACAAAGCCTAGTCTAATCTTCAGTCCCAAGTTTGGCATTATTAAGATTTTACTCAGAGCTGGTATTCCCTCTTAGCCATCTCCAGGAAAAAGCATTTCATGCTTCATGTTTTCAACCTAAGTCATTGACTTAGCCCATTTTCTGTTGCCATAACAGAATACCTAAGATGGAGTAATTTATACAGAAAAGAGGTTTATTTGGCTCACAGTTCTGGAGGCTGGAAAATTCCAGAACATAGCAGAAATGCAAAGACAAGGGCAAACATGCCTATATAGAAAGGAAAATGGATATATATACAAGATGGTGAGAGTGAGAGAGGGGAGGTGCCAGGCTTTATAACAAACCACTGGCCACAACCTCAGTCCCTGGAGGGTGAGAACTCACCCTATGGGAACAGTATTACTCTTTTGTAATGACCTAACCATCTCTTAAAGGTCCCATACCTCTCAACACTGTTGCAGTGGAGACCAAGCCTTAATATGAGTTTAGGTGAAAATAAACCACATTCAAGTCACAGAAGTCATGTTACCTAGAACCACATATCCTCCTTCTGTTGAAAAATAAGTTCCTGCTTCCATTGGACCTTCAAAACAAGGGGTCACACTAAATGTCTGAGAAGCAGAGGTGATGGAGGCCCCATTGAGCTGGAGATTGCTGAGACAGCCACTGAAACTGTAGACTGAGTTAATCTGAAACAAGAAGACATTTCTTAAAATCTATTTTCTCAACACTCACAGATGTACCATGGGGAAGGAAAATGAGAATTTGAATCTTAGGAGAAACCAAGTAATTCCATAATTATTTTAGTTATCTGAACAATAGTTTTCTGGGGAGTTGCTTTTAATCTAGTTTTTGGAGACTGGAATTTTGTATTTGATAACAGTTTATAGGAATTAAGTTATGGAAAATTTTACATTTTACAAATTTATGTTAATTAAATTTAGTGCTTCAATTCAGTTCTTTTATTGATAAACATTTTTTAGAGATGCAATATTTTTAATTTTTAAACTATGAAAATAATGCTTGCTTTCTCATTTCTGTCCTGGGGTACCCATATTATTTGCACATTTACAAATTCCATGTGTGAATATGTGTTAAGAAACAAAAATGGAATTGTAATTTACATAATTACCTAAAACATTTTAAAAATAATGTAATGGACTATCACAATAATGTAATGGAATGACTTGGTTTCTGGTTTTGGTATCTCTTACATTAAAAATATAGGTACTGGCTAAACAAATAAGATTCCCCATACGATGTGATTTTTGTGATAACTTATACCTCTGAAACTTTTCATCTCACCTCTATTTTAACATCAAGAGGTCACTCCTGACTTTGTAAAGTCCCAGGGCAGGCAAACTGCCTGTGGGACACTACTCATTTTGATGTTCCAACTTCAGCAAGCAACTTCCATAACTACAATTTTAGGAAACAACTATGTAAGTTTCCTTGTGTGTAACATGGGGGCCTGGGTGAAGTGACCTTCCAGTTCTAAAGGTCAATGACTTTGCCATGTATGGCTCACCTGGACATTTTTCACAGCCCTTCCCGGAGCCACTCCTCCCAAATAAATGGGACCCTTGATTTTCCAGGCAGTTCCAGAAGGAGGAAGACTTTCTTCTAGGACTCGAAGACCATCAATGATCAGTCGACCACTGCTCTTTTCCCGAATAAATATTACCTGGATGGAGAGAAGGAAAATAGCATATCTTAGGTAAATTCCAAGATGGGGAAAAAGGCTGTTTTATCTCTCCTCCAAACTCTGAAGTTGAAATGCCATGGGAAATCTGCAGAAAGTTCATAAAAAGGCAGTCACTTCTCCAAAGGTCAGGGATTTTATCTTTTCCTTTGCTTAGTATACTTCTGGTATCCAGTTTTTGGAATGTCAGAAACCCTAACCCTTTATTTCATTCTATTTTGTGGATTATCTCCAGTTCTTGCTTTGTATACATGGGTGTGTTTTCCTGGCTCACCCTGGCTTCACCACTTCAGTTAGAGGAAGTGATTTGTATATTTTCTGACCTCTACATAGAATGATTTAAAGCTACAGGCTTAGTTTCTGAATATAGCTTACATTCAGCAGAGATCTACGTGAAGCTCTTCTTAGTTAACCAGCTCACATGGCCTCTCCCTCTCTAAAAGTTATTGTAACTAATAGTAATGCATCTTGCTTTGCTGACTCTTTCCGTTACATACCCACTGATTTCTTCTAATATTATGTGTTCCCCCTCTGTAGCCTGACTTACAGATGTACTCAGTATCTTCCACAGCTTAGCCTATAAACAATATTCTATTGTAATTATTGAATTAATCTATAGGCAGTGGGAAAAAACTCAAGTAAAAAATTCTTAGAAACCAAGCTTCCATTTATATTGTCTACCAAATCTTTGGTTAAAATAATTATACTCATCCTTTGTCTTTCTTTAAAAAGTACATTTAAAGATTTTTATAAAGAATTAATAAATTTTTGAAATTGAACACTGAATGTACAGCAACAGAATTTTAAAATGGTTATTTCTAGAGACCAATGGTCGAGCATCACAGTCAATCCCTTGGACAGTGGTGGATATTTGCCATTAATACTATTCTCTGCCTTCAACTTACATCATGCCATAATCCATCATTGTATTTCTCCTGGCTTCTAATCTTCAGTTTCTTGTGGCCAACATTAAACATGAAAACCAAGCGACCGTGGGCCAAGAATAGGGTCATGAAGTCATTCTCTTCTTGATCGGAGACGTAGAAAATCATACCATGGGAGGAACGAGTTTTCAGACTTATGGAAAACTGAGATCTGGTAAATAAAAAGAAAAGCCTTACCGTTTGTAAAACAAGACTGTGGATAATCTTTCACTTCTCTAAGTAAGACAGCATAAGGAAGAATAAATAAACAGCCATTCTAGCTAGCCCAAGCAGCATTACTGCTGTCTGTTAGTTTTATGAATGAATATTAGGTAAATGTGGTTAGTTCAAAACTGTAAATTCTTTCCTACTTCATTATGCAATAGTGATACATTCCACAATTATGGAAATGTTGTCTTAGTAAAAGATTTTTTGTGTCTTTCTCTGACAATATGTTTATAACTTATAAAAATTCTGTTAAAGAAGTTTATATGTATGGACAAAATACTAGTGATTAGTCAATATACACGTAGAAATTTTATAGGAATAATATTTGTATACTATCTAAATTATAGATTAAAAATTTCCCAGTAAAAATGAATCAATGGATATCATACTTTAAAAGCAGTCACCCCAGTATGTAGAAATGTATATGTAAAAAGAAAATTTTCTAGAACTTTAGTTCCAAGTTTGTATAAAATATAGTTATCAATTTTTATTTTATAGATAAAATAAACTCTATAACTTCTAGTTTCATTAACTCTAAATTCTTCCTGAAGTATACAAAATGCTGATTCTGCTTATTGGGTAAATAGCAAATTAAAAGGATTTAGAAGTTTATTATTGGATGCATTTCCTGGTATGACTCTTTGATAGAAATATGTATGTGTGTATTAAAGTAATAATTGTGTATTAAAGCTATAAAAATTGATTTTCAATAATAGTAAATAGTTGGAGGCTTGTGGAACACACTGGGAAGAAGTGATGGATTTGAGACAGCTGGAGGGCCACAGACATACAAATGTATTTGTATTTTCAGTGTCTTTCCTTATTAACCTAGCAATTCAGGTGCATTCCCATTTACAACGTGAAGGCAATTTGTATCGGGGAGGGAAGGTGATATCAAGTTTAGATGATGAGTCATTTGAAACTTGCCCTCTTTTCCTGTCCTTGATTGTTTTTTTCTTTTTGATCAAACATTGTAAACTCCTGGGAGAATGTTTTTTTATGTACCTTACATTTTGGAGGAAAAGTCAAAGAGAATATAATTTCTTGGAAAGCATTTAGAACACTTTTTTGATAATAATAGGTTTAAAATGACAGATTGGAAAGATCATAAGAAAAAAGATGATAATGTGGCAAACAAGGATGGAGTATGACATTAAGTTTCTGGAAGCATAGTGTTACTTTACTTTTCACCAAAATCTCCTTTTAAGTGTTCAAACTCTTGACGGCTGTTGGCTGTCCCACCATACTGATAGGCATGTTCTATTGCTCTAGGGCTGTTGGAAAGGTGACAAAGAGAGTCTCTGGGAACATTATGCTCTAGGAACTTCAGGCCAGCAGGATCCCATGAAGGTGCATCTTTACTTTTCTCTCCCTATAAAAGTAGGGGATAAATCAAATTAAGGGTTAAATGTGATATGCTAGCAGCAACCATTACTTTGTTATGTCTTCACTATTAATAGTAATAATAAAGTGATAAAGTAGGTATTATTTATGTATTTTTCATTCATGAAATAGGAGGCATCTCCCTTCTCTCCTCCTACACCATAAGCAAATGATGACAGTAGCTGCAGCAGTTACCGCAAAAACATACCATGTTAATGAACCCAAAATCTCAGTTTGTGACAGTAGAGTTAAACTGAAGCTACAGAGATAACTGTAATTTAAATTAAGTGCATATCTAATTAAGTGCATACCTAATGAATATTAGGTAAATGTGGTTAGTTCAAAACCACAAATGAAAAATGGAAAAGTGGGCAATAAAATAACCCTGAGAGACCCATTAAAACCCTCATGTAGGCAACGATATCATCTTAACACACATTATTATTATTTATACATGCTATGTAAAAAGTTAAAGATATTTAGCAACATCTTTAAAAGACCTAAGAATATTTGTGGTGATGGGCTATGTGGCAAAATCTTATGTGACAGAATAAATACAGAACAACTTAAATGCTGTATTGTGCTCTTCATATTGCACTACTGATGTTAAAATTTAAAGTTTTAAAACTTTGTTTATATTTAATGATTAGTCTTAATTTCTGAAGCAAAATAAAAGTAAATATAAATAAATTCAATCATTTAATCATTTATTCACTTATTCAAGCAAATATTTTTTATTAGGTGGCCAGTGAGGAGGAAAGAATTCACTGTTTTGGCATGCCTTCCATGGGCGGTATGTGGTGGGAAATAGGGGAGAAATGATCTGTGTTTGTTCACGCTTTTTTTGTGTTCCTGGGGATTGAACGCAGGGCCTTGTGCTTGCGAGGCAAACACTCTACCAACTGAGCTATATCTCCAGCCCTGATCTGTTTTTTAAAGAACTGAAAATCAGTTTGAAGAAACAGGTATATAATTAGCAATTGGAAAGCAAGTTGGTGCTAGATATAAAGGACATTAGGTGCTAGCAGTTGAGTTTTGTTTTTAGGTGAGAAGGAGGCAGCAGGGAATGGCCAGATGTGACCCACTCAGGAAGATAGCTTGCTGCAAAGGCAGGCCTGATAGGAGAGTGAATGCTTGTGCTGGGGAGGCCTGGAGAACACAGCAAGAAACAGGAGGAGAGACAGGGTTAGATAAGAAAAGACAATTTTATGCATATTTCATTCCTCCATCCCTAATTCCCATTGAAATGTTGGAAGAACTATCCACATAAAAATAAATCTACAGCTGTTCTGGAAATCCAGGAGGGTTTTCACTAGCAGAACAAAGTAATGTGAGATTTCTGGAAGATATAATGCAGATTGGAACAGAATGATAATAAAATGCCTAATCTCATGTGAGCAAAAGTTAAAGCTGCCAAATAATTCAGTGTTCCAGCCAAATTCCAGAATTATTCTCAAAATTTTGGTATGGTGGCAGATTAATTAAAGGGCAGATGAGCTGTGCAAGTGACATTACCCTGGAACAATAGCTCCTCCATTTGGTTTTGGGGAGTGAAGACTCTTGCAGTGGTGGTTATGTTGGAGAAAGGGAGATAGGGCTCTAGATTCACACATCCTAAAGGAAAGCCCATCTGGTTCCACTTTCCCCTCTCCCCTTCATAACACAGCCATCAGAACTCAGAAACTGATTCACTACTACAGAAGCAAAGTTTCTCTCTTGGATGGAAGAAATCTAACCAGTTATCAACAGTTTTTGGTTCAGGCCCTCACCTACATATAATAACCATAGTTTCAAGCCATAAATTGCAGAATGACCTGGAATGGTGCTACAAGGAGACTTTTCCCCTCTATATATCTTGAGAAATTTTTTCCACACCCCATGCTGTATTCCAATCTAGCAGAATCTTTTAATGGGAAATATGACCACCTTTGTTTCATCGAGGGGCCCATTCTTGACATGCTTTGCACAGGACCTGGAGGGTAGGGGTAAGAGTATGGGTTTGGTAGGGGTTGTGGACTTTCCCCAACTCTGGGTGCTCCCTATTCTCTCTGTTTTGGTGGAGAGGATCTCACTCTTTCTCAGTTAGTGCTTTCTCTTAGGCTTAGGAATAGTGGAACAGTGAATTAGATTCCAAGGGCTCAGGCAAAGCATGGGGCTCTATGGACCATAGTGTCTCAACTGACTCGTCTTCCTTACTCTGCCTCAATGTGGGAATGCATAGACTAGTAGTATCTGTCTTTTGTTTGCTGCAAAAATGAATAAATTCTGGTGTCTTGCTATATGGTAACCAGAGACTTAAAACTTTTGTGCCTGAATGCTCTTAATACTGATAGAAAAGACAAGTTATAACTTAATACATCACTGCTATAAAATACAAACATTTTGTTTAACACAGTTATATGTGTGGGGATTATCACTAAATCCCAATGAGTTTAACTTAACCAGTATAATTTTTTTCTCTGAGGGCCTGTTAGATACGATCCTACTTGTACCAAGTTCAGTTTAGCAAGATTATTTTTGTTTTTCGGAGGGAGGGGTCTGTGTGTGAGATAACAGCAAGTTAGTTGAACTACTGAATAAAAAGAGGGATATGGTACTATCTTACACAAATCAAGATAAGACTCTATAGCAGGATCCTACCAAGGGCCAGAAGCAGGAATTGGAAAACTAGGAAGAACCAGGGCATTCCCTTTCTGGAGGTTTCTGGTATGTCGGCTTTGTTTCTCAGAGTGTTTGCTTTCATTCTTCGTTCTCTGCAGGACAACTTTTTACTTCTCATTTTTTCTAGAAAGCATTTCTCTTCCTCTGTGCATGATTAACATAGAGCTCTCAAGTTTATAGGTTTTCTATTCAATCACTAGCTTAGGCTAGGTTCTCTAGGTTCTAAGTTTCCAAGGAAGAGAATCTCAAGTCCAGCTTAGATCACTTGATCTCCACTGGTTTAATCATCCATATCCAGGGAGGTGAGGTCACATCCCCAAAACATAGGACTTATCCTGTGGGTAAAGAATCAGTTCTTGGAGAAGAGACCTATGATGGCTAGCTACCCCATAATAATGTCTACTGCAATAAAATACTCATTATTATATTACAAACTAAATGAGAAATTGTTTCCCCAATTAAATTTGAAACATACAAACTATGAAAAGATGTAAGTCTGGAACATAGTCGGTAAGACACATATTCTCAAGTACTCATGGGGAAATATAAATCAGTGTTGGCTTTTTGGAAAGTAATTTGCCTAGATCTAGTAATTCTACCTCCTGGAATCTATCCTAAATATTCAGCAGTATGTGCAAAGATTTATGTTTAAGAATGTTCACCTATAAAAGTAGAGAACTGGAACCAACTGCGAGTCAATTAGTGGTTAAATGAATTATAACAATGCATAAAATGGAATATCAGGAAGTGATTGTAAAAATAAATTATTATAATTCTAACCCTTTAATCCTTGAAAAAAATTTAAACCAGAGGCCACAAGTTTTTCTTAGTAGCTATTAAAGCTACATCTAGCAAACTTAATGTACTACATTAAGTGTGGTAACTATATTATTCACTATGGATAAAAGAACAAATAGAAAAAGGCAAAGGAGATCAGCAGTGCTGGCAGGCGGCAGGAAGTCTGCTGTGGTAGCAAATTGGTGGTCAAGAGTTTCATGATCCTAGAAGTTGTCCATGTACATATTTGGGGGAAGAATGGTCTAGGCAGAAAGAAAGCTTGAATACAGATCCTAAGTAGGAGTGCATGTGGCCTATTTTAGTAATAATCAAGAGGCTAGTGTGGGCAGAAGAGCAAGTGAGGTGGGCAAGTGGGAGGAGAGGGACTCAGGGAGGCAAGGGGGTATGGATCACACTGGGTCTCTTCTGAATTGTAGGGACTTGGGCTTTTACTCTGAATGCAGAGGAATGATATGATATGGTTTATATTTATAAGGGTTTGTCATATTGAGAGAGACTCTCAGGAACAAGGTAGAAGTGAGGAAATCTGTTTGGAGGCTATTGCAGTAATTTGGGTGAGAGATGACAGTGTCTTGGGCCAGCATGGGAGCACTGACACCTGAGTGCATTGTTCAAATTAGACCATGAAAAGGATGGGGAGTGTCATACTGGAAGAAAGAGAAGGGATTAGGATTTCATTTGTAATGAAGGCAAATAACATTTATGCTAAATGAATGAGAAAGAATAGTAGAGAATGGAGTTTTAACACTTAAGATTTTGATGAGGTCTGTTTGATGTTATTGATCACTTGTGCACATGAATGGTTACAGAAGTAAATGTTAAGGAAGGAGGAGTAAATGGTAAGATCACAGACATTAATAATTTGCATAATTGTGACAAGTCTGAGATTATTATATGAAAGCAAATGATACCAGAGAATAATGGTACTAAACAATAAATATATATGCAAATTGTTAAGAATAGAACAATTTTGAGGGAGAGTATCAGGGATTGAACTCAGGGGCACTCAGTCATTGAGCCACATCCTCAGCCCTATTTTTGAATTTTATTTAGAGACAGGGTCTCACTGAGTTGCTTAGTGCCTTGCTTTTGCTGAGGCTGGCTTTGAACTCGAAATCCTCCTGCCTCAGCCTCCTGAGCCACTGGGATTACGGGTGTGCACCACCATGCCAGACAAGAACAAAACAATTTAAACCACTGAATTGAAAAGTAGTTGGAAATATAAGGAAACAGCTGATTGGACATGTTTTTGGTGGAACAAGAATGGAGTAAACAAAGCTAGTAAACTGGAGTATCTGATACTGCAAGAATTCTGTCTTTCATATATACATAGTTGCAAATTAGAGTAAATTCTATAAAGCAACCACTTCTAGAGTTGCATGCATGGAATATGAGGGCAAGTGGAAACTTTGCATAGCATTATCGTTTACCTTTTTATTTTGGCTAGTTTTAGGCTTTGAGGAATTTTTTCCTTTTTTGTGAAGTAGAAACAATGGTGAAGACTCAATGGGACACTCATAAAGAGAAGTGTGGACCTTTTCAGAATACCGCTGGAAATCCTCAACCTCCACATCTCTATCCAACCTATATTTGCAACATAGGAAAAAATAACTTAAAAAATATTGTTCAGAATTATATGATGAAAGCTATGACAGTCAAAGAACTCTGACAATCAAAAAAATGTTTTTGTGTGTGATAGGTCATTACCTGTTATTATCTTAACAAGAATCCTAGAAATTATCATTTGAACACAATTAATTATTAACCATGTGTCTGGTGGATGAGCATCTTTTCCCTTATCATACTCTGGACAACTAGGACCGCCTCTGTGTTTCTTAGTTTGGACTAAAGTCTCCTCTGCTTGTTTTTGTACTTGAGGAGCTTCTATTATCTTTGTTAAGGGCCTAGATTAATGGCTTCATTGTAAGTCATGCATTAGATCAAGACTTTATTAAACTTTGAACAAGGATTTTGGCATATTACTCCATAGTACACCTTTACTAATAAGTACAAAACAATTGCATCTAATAGTTATAGATTGTTGTATAACGGGTGCTGTGCATGGTGCTTTATGTGTATTATCTCATTTATTCTGTGTGACAAGCCTACCAAAAAAGTACTATTATTATCTGTATTTTGTAGGTGAAGAAATGAAGCCTTAGTCACAGTTATACAGAAATTATAGGGCAAAAACCCAAAAAACGTACACATAAATCCAAGTATGTCATTTGCTCAAGTACATATAAGCTCTTAATTATTGCCCTCTAGTGCCTTTGATCAATTTCATACTTCTCAGTTTTAATTATGTAATATTTGCACTATTATCTTGATCTTTTTAAATCAATTGTATAGATTAATTGGTAATAAAAATATTATACCTGGTGAAGTAGGCATTACTTATACAGCCAGTGAAGTTAGCATACTGGGGACTGATGGGAGAGCCACCGAAGTAAAACTTCTTTTCACCTGCTTGAGTGTGTTCGGCTTTCCCTTTGGTAGGATTCTTACTCCCAAGTCTGTTTTTATCTACTACCAGTTCATATCTGCAAAAGAAAAAGCTTCTTTACACACCATGCAGTTGCCATTTTACCTCAGTTTCCTGTCTAAATAAGCAGGTTTTCTCATGGAACTGAAATGGAACATCTGATTAACCAAAAAACAAAGAGTTGCCAGGTTTTTCATGAGGCCCAGGATAAAAGAGTTGAATAGTTCTATATGCAAACCCCCACCTTTAAACCATGGGACTTTAAACTCCTAGAGCAAGAAAGTCAGACAACTAATTATCTCCATTATTTTTTTGGTGGAGAAAAAAAGAACATGCCTCATGGTTATCATTTAATCACAGTTGTGGGAGATCATTTCATTGCAAAGTACATTGCATGGTTTTGTCTTTATTGGAAATGGAGTCTAGAAAACGCCTACTAATATTTCCTTTTGATGGGTGGACATCCAAAGAACAGAAGTGGACATAGACAAGCAGCAGTCTACAACAGAGGTTTATTTCCTATTTCAAAAGTTTTCTTATTATGAAAAATAAATACATTTATGCAATTTAAAGTAAAGCCAGAACTTTTAAAATGTGGCTATGAATGTAATATCCTTAATTGGTCAATATATAATTTGAACAAGACCAATATTTGCTGAGTTCTTTCTAGGTGCAACACACTGCAATCCATTCAGTACGTAGCGTGAGTAGGCACTGCCCTCAAGAAGATTGTAACTGTTCATTTTATTGGGAAAAATCCTTTATTTTTCTGCTAAGTAACTTGATGGTGATTTATTTGGCATGTCTTGAAAAGTAATAGCATTATTTTTAAAGAGAAAAAAAAACCCAAACTTGTTCCTTTCACCTTTTCTTTAAACACTAGAAAAGCAATAGAATAACCTATTATTCACAGTGGCATTTGACAGAATCGTGTCCTACAAATAAAGACATATGGTGGGAAGAATATTAGGTGAGGGTCTATACCTTGTGGGTGAGACAGAGGTTATGATGAAGTGGGACAGCCCATCATTGTACTGCTTATCTGCTGACTGAACCTTGATGCCCTTGACATTCATGGTGACAGTACCATTATCCAGCGAAATGGAAAACACATCGGACTGAAATGCAAGCACAGATTTTTAAGTAGGAAGTGCTGGGACCCCCCAAAATGGGCACATTTTCAACACTTAAGAGAACTGCTTAAAGGAATACATAGTGTGCAGGGAATTTCTTGCACAATTTCAATGAATCACAACAAAACCCCCTTTTGTATTGGTGTTGCTTACAAAATTAGATGTGTTTCAATGGGAAAAAAGATACTCCTATAATTTGAACTGAACACATTGGTGATTATTTTTTTATGCTGAGAGTTGTCCTAGTCATCTTCCTAACTCAGACATTTCTACTCTATCATCAGTCTCATTTAATTCCTTTCAAAAAGGCAATATTTGAATCTCCTTGAGGATGTAGGTAAAAGACAAGATAAGAATTAAGTTGCTAGTCTGGCTTTTTAAATGCTTCACTTTTTAAAAAACTTATAGAGGCAGAAGATAATTTTCAAAAGCACAAGTTACTTCTTTTTCTGAATTTGCTTATTGCTTGCCTTAAAATATTGACAAATAATAATCTTGCTTTTCTTTCCTTATATGGACACCAATCTTCTGTCAACTTTCAGTGCAGTTTCCTTGAGTTCCAGTCAAAACAGACTACTTTTTTGTGGATAAGAAAAAGCCCTGCTTTTTAACTAATCAGGGTAATCTGAGGCAGGTTTGGAGCAGAAATCCTAGAAAATCCTTTCAAAAAATTCTCACAGATGCTACCTAATTAAATTAAATTGAACGTGAATGTGACAGATATAAAGTTGCTTTCAAAAATTCTGATCTGGAGCATTAGTGTATATATTAGTGTGACAACCTCTGAGATACATCAGTTGGATCCTAGGGTCACCAAACCTCTACACATTTTAATTTTATTCTTGACATAACATCTTTATAAGCTAAGCTCAAGTGTATTAAGATTCAAAAACAGGGAAGTATGTATGTTCTTTTCTATTATAAATTAAATCACAGATGTATTTCTTCATAACATACAGAGGTTCTTAACATTTCCTCTTTGTGCCATGAATGCTTTTGGGAGTTTGGTTATACATATGGAGTGTTTCATAAAATAATGTTTTAAAGACAGAATATGCAGGAAGAAGGGAAACCAACTATATTTAAATAGTCTTCAAAATTTTTAAGCAATAAATCTGTTATGGTAATGTATATGTACACACTTCTTCGTTAAGGTATTAAATAATAGGATCTAGTAGAAGACCTAATTACTTCTATAATTTAGAAGTAGCCATGAGCAAGAATTATATTTGCAGATATCTGTCACAATTGTAATGTGAAACAAAATTATTTGTGATTTCTTTTAAAGACAAAGTCACAGGTACTACTAACACTACTGTGGCCTGTTGCCATGTTCATAATTGAGGAATGATATATTTTAGCTACAGAAAATAAAGATATAATTTTTTCCACCCATATCCATGTCCATAGACTCCTTTAATTCTCTCCTAAGGGATGGGTCCATGAATCTCAGATTAAGAACTCCTGATGTACGAAGTATAATGTTTTACAGTGTCTGAAATGTATGACATTCTGCATGTGTCTAAGTTAAAATCTGAATAGAAACTCACTTTTAATAAAAATTTGTTTGTAGTTCAAAAAGTTATCACAAAGAAGTTTCCTAAGGGAAAAACAAGTACTTACCCCCGAAGCATAGTAGAATAGTAATCCATTCGGTTGCAACGTTCGGAAATTAAAACCTCCTTCAAAGCCATCAAAGAAAGATATTTTCTGAACTGAAGCAATGAAACTCTGCCCATTGAAATATGCTCTACGGGATATCTATGTGCCAACAAAAGTGGATATAGTGATTTTATTATTGTGAAATGCTAATTATGTCAATTTCTCATATACAAAAGGCCATGCCCACTAATTTCTATGTAGTAGTTCCAATTTTGACTTATGGTTTGTACTGGCATTCAGGCATGTCAGCCTTTGCTCTGTTTTCTTCTAAGGAATGGGGTTCCTGTTACAAACTTCTTCATTTCCTCCACCCTGAGTGATTAGTGATGGTCCAGCAGCCTGTCTGGGCTTTGGATGCCCCAACCACCAAATCTAAAGTTCTGCACAAGTCACAGAGGAGCCTCACCAGCCTTTCTAGCTTAATGATTCTTCTTTCGACTGGTGGCAGAAAGGAACCGAAGATGTACTTAGTATCTCAGAAAATCTGAAAGGGGATTTTCTAGCTTCTGAGATTTTGTATCTATTTATTAAAAAGTTTTTGACTGAATGGTACTTACAAGAGAGTCTTCTGGGCATCCATAACCAACTCCCAGGGTTTCCGTTTGCTCTAGTAAATTGAAATCTTTCTTTTGGAACTGGAAACCCTTCATACATCCTCTGAAGTTGATATCTAGGGGAAGGTGTGCCCTTAGAGTCCTGGAAAAGAAAAGGAGTCTTCACTGATATGGCCATGGTGATAATAATGACATTACCCTGTGCATGTAGGTTATGCAATTTGAGTTTATTTATAGTTACTTATAGTGGCTTTATAATTATTCATGTTCTCAAGCTTTCTTTGACAAGCACACAGCAATGTCTAATCTTTGCCTATTGAGGAGTTTTGTTTGGAGTCAAGACAATTTACATCTTTATAGTTTTCAAAATCCATTAATTTACATTATTACATATATATGCTATATATATTAAATGTATCAGATATAATACATATATATGTATAGCGGCCTCTCAGTTTTACAGTTTCTGATTCCGTTAATTGACTACAATAAGGTGAATTTTTGAATACAGTAGAATAACTACATAATTCACAACCCCTTGGATAACCTAAAGACAAGTATCTCAGATACTATTAAAGAATTCAAAATCAATTAAGTTTAAACCAAGAGTAATTGAACACGATCTTCTTTTGTCTTCACGCAATACACATGTTTGGCTCTTGTCAAAGAGAAATATTGCATTAGACTGTGTTCTGAGAGCAATGTAATAATTAAAATAACCTGTAATGTGTAGCTATGAGATGCTAATTTAAGGAGATCATGAGGATGGGCTGCAGAGGGCCTGAGGGTGTATGAATGTATGCCTGCACCTAGTAATGCAGGTAAAGGTAGCAAGGAGGGATGCTACACCTGTTACTGAGCATCTTCTGGGTATTGAGTATACCCCAGAACATCATTAGGAACCAACGGCTATTTAACTAAAGAAAAACTTACCTGGACTGTAAGATTTCTGGGGGAGCCCCTCCAATGAATATATCTGTAAAGGGTATTTTCATCTTTTCATTGTCCATGCTTTTGACATGTCGTCTGTCAACTACCAAAATCATTTTCTTGTCATTGTGGTAAATGATAGAGATCTGGGAAAATAATACAGGAAGTCTTGATTATGTTTAATTGTCAGTGTTTTGAAGACTTCCGTGTATTACAATTATGCTGGCTGTAACAGCTGGTCCTCCTTGTCTTTGTGCTTGTTTTTTTACATAATAGGTAACAGGTTTTCCTTTCTTACTCACAGATATGAAAACACTTTTACAATCAGCAGTTCACATTTCCCTTGGAAGGATGCCTATGTGAAGAGGGATTGCACCCAAGCAAATTTTTGCCATGAGACTTATTTTCTCCTGTCCTTTCTGAAGGGCTATGAGAAAGAAATATAGCAGGTGCTTTCTTTTCTTCTTTAAAAAAAAAATCCGTTTTATTGAGGCATAATTGATAAAGAAAAGACTGCAGATAATTAATTTTTATAATTTGATGAATTTTGCACACAGGCAAACACCCATCAGAGCATTACCACAAGCAAGGTCATACGCATATTCAACACTTACCAAAGTTGTGCTCCCTCCAATTGTGTGTGTGTGTGTGTGTGTGTGTGTGAAGCACACTTAATGTGGGATCTACCCTCTTAATTTTTTGTTTGGTACTGGGAGTTGTAACCAGGGGTGCTCAACCACTGGCCACATCCACAGCCCTTTTTAAACTATTTTCATTAGAGACAGGGTCTCGCTGAGTTGCTAAATGCCTCAATGCATTGCTGAGGCTGGCTATGATCTGCTGATCCTCCAGTCTCAGCTTCCTGAGCTTCTGGGATTACCAGCGGGTGCCACCGTGCCTGGCTACCCTCTTAATTTTTTTTGAGGTATTGGTACAGGGTTTCATGCATGCTAGGCAAGGGCTCTACCAGTGAGCTATATCCCCAGCAGCAAACTTTGAATTGTTGTTAACCATAGGCCATGTGTTAGTCAGCAGATCTCTAGCACTTAGTCATCTAGCACAACTAAAACTTTGTACCTATTGAACAGCTCCTCATTTTCCTTATTGTCTAGTCTCTGGTGACCACTTGCATTCTCAAGTGGGTGCCTTCTGGATTTTGAGACTGCACATTAACAGGGGTCATTTTCTGGTGACACAGTGAGTAGTTCTAATGAATAGGCAAAAACCCTAGTCAGAGAAATGGTTAAAATCTTTTATTGTGATCCAACTTCATGAAGGGCATGGACTTTGAACTCAAAAAGGAAATACACTTCCTGCCCCTTCCTTTTTGGTTCAAATTAAAATGTTATGTTTTGTATAAGCTTCATTAAATTATATATTTAAAGTACTTATTAATGAAAACAGATGGAGTACATTTTCAGTAGATCATAAATCTGATTCAAGACTAAAGAACATTATTTTTGGGTTTTCTTTTAAGGAAAACTAGTATTTTCTAAATTTCTAGATAATTGACTGAAAATGAAATTCTATGTTTATTTTAACTATCCTTTTTACAGTTAGTGGGGCTCAAAGTATAAGTTAAAAAATGGCTTTGCATCTATATTCTAGCATGTTCAAGAAATGGATAGTACTACATAGATGTGCTATTTGTAATCAAGTTATTTAAGGTTAACAGGAATCTTTTGGTCAATGAAATAATCAAAAGGAATCTTTTGGTTACTCTTTTATTAGAAATGTCAATATGACAAAAACAGTCGTTCACTTAAAGCAAATGTTTTCCTGGGTTTGAGTAGATGAGGGCTCTTTGGTCATTCTTTAGACATGAAGATGTTCATTTTAATTACCATTTTACCTGTCTCATTTAACTATTTGATTAGATCAGTAGGTCTGGACACAAAAACCCAAACCAAAACTAAAACGACCCAAACCACAATTACTGTACCTCATGGTATTTTGCATCATTAATTTGGGCTTTCTTCAATGTGTCTTCAAGATGCACAGGACCAGTGCTGAATCCAAAGTCATAGAACACATGTAGGTAACCATTGCGCATTTCCAAGCTGAAAAACATACTCTGTAGAGAGAAAGAAGTTTTAAGATGGGAGCATCTGCTATCATGAAAGTAGAGTCAGATTTAGCTGAGTTTGAGAAATAACACTGCATTCTTTAGAATTGACATTATTTGAATTCTAAGGAAGTTTCATGAAAATCTCATTATGAAATAAAAATAACAACTACTTCCCTATCAGATATTTATTTCTCATACTAATATACAAAAGTATTAATATTTACACATAATTTAAAATAACAGTCTTCTTTTATTTTTATTCTACTTTAAAAAATTAATGGATGAAGCTTCAAGTCTATATCACTGACCTTTTTAAAATTTCAAAACTGTAGAATATACTATGCTTATTCAAATGCCTAGTCTTTTGAAAACTGAAATAGTCCAAAAGATGCAGCTGCACTCATTTTAAGATGAAAATTCATAATACTGAAAAATAATTTCACGGTATGTTGAAAAGAATCCCCCCCAAATATCAATGAATACTGATAAAAGACAAAGAAAGCTATTTTTGTATTATTTTGATTCACTGGAGTTATATAAATAAATTATTATTTATTATTCACTTGGACCACATGATATTGGAGAACCAAAGTAATTCTTAATGCTCAAGTAATTTAGTGGTCAACTTTGTTTATTTCAGAGGATGATTTATGCATAAAATAATTCATTGAATTTGAAAATAAAACAATGTGGTAAATTGCCATTCTATGGAAAGTGATCTCCTGAGTGGAGTTAGAGTAGTGTGGAAAACAATCCTTTGGGGTTTATAGCAATAAAATATTTCAACTCTTATTCATACTAATTTTAAAAATTAACATTCAGAAAGAAACTAATCCTTGATATATAATGCATGAATTATTGACCCTGGACCCTCATTTCATTATTTTATCAGACTTACATAGGATTCATGTAGCATGTAAGGCTTCCCAGGGAAAGTTCCACACTTGAAGGGTTCAAGATTTTTTTTTTTTAAAGTCAATTAAAATATATGACTTGGAAATGTCAGAAGGCCACTGTGGAATTTCTGCATATACTGTGAAGTTCTATATCTTGGTGCTGATTTTTCTGTATTTTTAGTTTATAAAAGGGCATTTTTTTTTATTTGCTTATTGATTCATTAAACACAAATGGAATGCAGCTATTGTTTCTCTGGTTGTACACAAAGTAGAGTCACACCATCTGTGCATTCATACATGTACACAGGGCAATGATGTCTGTCACACATTCTGTTATTATTCTTACCCCCCCACCCCAACCCCACCCCTCCCTTCCCTCTATGCTATCTATCCTTCCTCCATTCTTGCCACCCTTCCCCCCCGCCATTATGCATCATCATTCATTTATCAGAGAGACCATTCGGCCTTTGAATTTTTGGGATTGGCTGATCTCACTTAGCATAACAGTCTCCAACATCATCCATTTACCTACAAATGCCATAATTTTATTCTTCTTTATGGTTGAATAATATTCCATTGTGTATATATACCACAGTTTCTTTATCCATTCATCTATTGAAGGGCATCTAGGTTGGTTCCACAATCTAGCTATTGTGAATTGAGCAGCTATGAACATTGATGTGGCTGCATCACTGTAGTAATCTGATAAAAGGGCATATTTAATATATATCCCAAACTGTAGTCTAGGGAAATGCATTCCAGGGGTGCTTTTATTATTGCTATCATAACTTCCCTGAAGAAAAAATACCTGATTTTGTTTTCTGAACTAGAAATTTGGTGTGTGGCATGGCACACTCAACCCGGGAAGGTTCCTGGAAACATGACTTGCAGAGAGCAAAGGAAATAAAGAAGTTATGTTTACTCACTCCATTGACCATCAGGAGCACAAGGCCATTGTCAGCTGGTGTTCGAACTTCTATGTCAAAACGAGTCACCTGACCAAACTTCCCTCTCCTTGTGATGTCCCTCACCACTGCGTAACTAGAGCCATCAAAGAAGTAACTGGCAGCCCGACTCTGAGTGAAGGCCAGTTTATCTCTGAAATGGAAGTGCAGGGTCAGATGAACATTATAGTTTAGTTAGGTTTTTCAAGTGAGACCCTTTTAAACATCTTCTGTGGACATTTTAAATGAAGTTCTGTTGTCCACATCGAAAAGTATCATAAAATGTTATGGTTCGGATGTGAGTTATCCCCAAAAAGCTCACATGTGAGACAATGCAAGAAGGTTCGGAGAAGAAATGATTGGGTTACAAGAGTCGTGACCCAATCAGTGAAGCAATCACCTGATGGGATTGAGTGGTAACCGAAGGCAGGTGGGGTGTGGCTGGAGGAGGTGGGGTATTGTGGGCATGGCTTTGGGGTTTATATTTGTATCTGGTGAGTGGAATCTCTCTGCTTTCTGATCATGGTGTGGGATGCTTTCCTCTACCACACTCTTCCGCCTGCTTGATGTCCTGCCCCAACTCAAGCCCCAAGGAATGGAGCTGGTTATCTATGGACTGAGACCTCTGAAACGGTGAGCCCCTAAATAAACTCTTCCGCTTCTACAGTTTTTCTGGTCAGGTCCTTTAGTCATGGCAGCAAAAAAGCTGACTAAAACAAGTAAACTAATTGTTTTTAATGGATTGCTTCTCCACGCTATGTACTAAGACAACTGAGGTCTCCAGGGAAATCTGGTTTCTTATATCATAGGTTCAAACTAGTGAACATTTTAAATACTTATGTGTGCTCCTCTGTGGCAGAGAAAAACTCAACAGTTTTTGCAAGTATGATTATTATGTGGTTTCATAATTGTTTTCCCCAAAGAAAAGTTTGAAAACCTGCATATCAACTCATACTTGTCCCGTTGCTGGTCTAGCCTGACTATCCAAGTCTTTGGTACCATTAACTATCTCTTACCTGGCACAGGGCACTGACTTGGAGGGATCCATATTATAGATGTGCTTAAAGTTGTACAAGCTGATTACATCATTATTCAAAGTGGCCAACTCCAGGCAGCCAATGAAGCCAGGCAGATTTAAGCTGGCTGGGAGCTGTGTAACAGACAGATAAAGTCAATTACCCCATGGTCAAGTTTCACCCCAATACCCCAGAACAGGCAATGAAATTAAGTGCACGTCAAGAGGGACCTTCCCATTGACATACATTTTTTTCCAGACCAAAGTTTGTGTCTACTCTATGACAAATCATTTAGCTAAGCAGTGATCTGTCAGTTCTATAGATCTTAGCAGACAAGGTGGGATTTGTTGAATGTAGACTATGAACACAGTATATGCTGGACAGCGAATTCATGACAAAAATCGATCCGCACACCAGCTCTGTGGGGTAGGTGTTTCTGTTCTCATACAAAGAAAGCGAAAGTCATTCTCAGAGATTCAATAATGTGCCCATAGTAGTAAGTAATAGTCCTGGGCTGGAAACCCTAGATTGACTTCCACTCTTCTGGGGCCTTTCTGTTATCCACCTTTCATCAGGTCTCACATTCTCCTTGGGGTTCTATTCACTGTCATCCCAGATAGTTTATCTCCTTTCTGTATTAGATGAGATAACAGTTTTTAAAATTGCCCCATGCAAATCTGAACCATGGTGACACCATAAGGCACAGACAGGGGAGGTAATATTAGTCACCTTTACACGTCAGAGTGAAATTAATGGATCTTCAAGTGTCGGCAATAGCTTGAAAGCATTTGACAGTGAAAATACAGGTGGTAGAGATTCATAGATCCTGGTGTGAAATTCTACTACCCACTGAGTTGAACTCTTTAAAATGATATCAAGCTTCTTTCCTATATCATTTTAGGTTTTATGGATAAAAACTGTAGATTTTTAATAAATCAAACATAGCTGGATAGCTTACCTTGAAGTTTGAAGGCACCCCACCAACATAAAAGACAGTGTCCTCAGGGTCCAGATCCAGCAGGGAGTCCTCTCCTGTGAACTCCCCCTTTTTAATAAACTTTTCCTCTGCTGTGCTACTCAGACTTGGGACTGTCAAAAACACCTTTCCGTGTTTCCCTACCCTGTTGAGAGAAAGGATATTTACTCTTTATTAGCCTGATAATTTGTAGAAAATAGTTTCTTAAGCTCAGAATGTTAATGTCCCTTCATCACAAAATTGATGATTGATTTTTGTCACATTAAGAAACACTTATAGAATATTAACTATCAATGGGAAGGGGAAAAAGATATTTCATTTTTGGGATTAACTCATGGGATGGCCAGGTAAAAAGATGTAATAATTACTATTTAGAAATGATGACTATTTTTTCTAACCTTTTATTTTCCACTAAGGTGTTTGGGAAGGAGTATAGATATAGTGAAAGAAAAATGTGCAAGAACGAAAGAAGAAAGTACTACTTATAACATCCATAGGAAGACTGTGTGAATATATTCAATAGATTTCTTATGACATGTGTCATGAGTTCATTTTACCTTTCGATCTTGACAATGCTGAAATAAGAGGGCCAGGAACTGACAGGCTTGGAGTCAAGGGGAATCTCCACATCCTTAGCTCCCAAGTTGTAAACATATACCAGGTTATCATTTTTAATTGCAAGACCCATATACTCTTTTTTGGCCTGAAATGTAAAGAAGTCACTTAAATAAAATTTATATAAATGAGTTTCATCCATTTTCATTTTTTAAAAGCACAATCAGGAACCCTAATACTTTGTACACAAGCAACTTCTGGTCTGAATTATCAGTCAAAGCTCCTGCTAGACTGGGCATCAGCTCTTCTGAACCCATCCTCCCTGTGGCTGCAGCAGGGGCTGCTGTCCCTGTGTTTGCTCTAAGTGCATCCTGGACAGGAAGGAAAGGAACTATAGGCTTGTGGAGATTTGATGGCTTCCAGGAGTGTGCTAATGTTGTCAGGCTAACTCAGGGATATGATGCATCCTGACAATTCCGATTGCTCAAACAGGATTCAGTAGCAAGCATAGTCTGCTGTTATTCCAAAGGCCTTTGAAATGCTTCATTCAGACTTGTCAGTAATATGATGCTGATAGAAAACAATCCCAGAAAAATCCCTGTAAAAAAGAAACCACTTTGCTTTTAAATCACTATATCAATCCTGCCATGAAAATAATTTCTACTTTGGGAGTTACCTAAATGGGATTTCTTTTTCCCTAGCTAGCTTTGTTTTAGGCATAGAAAAAGCAACTGTCTTTTTCAAATTATCACCTCCTCATGCTCTTACATTTTTGCTTCCGAGATACAGGATAAACTGATCTGTGGTTCCAGGCAGTTCTGGCTGCTTCATAGGAGGTTTCATGTAGAGGCTTAGGGATGTGAAGGCCTTTAAGTCATCCACACTGGTTTTGGGGTGCACTTCCACAGCTGATTGGCCATCAAACATCATGGAGACTTGAATCTGGAGTTACAAAATTGTTCTGTTAAAGTACTCTGCAGAAATGGGCAGAATGCTTTTCTGTAGCCTTCCCTCATTTCTGATTGAGGCCTCACAGACCCCTAAAATCTATACAAGAATTATTTATAAGCATAACTAATCTTGGGTACGAAGAACTTCTTCCCTGGGGTCATCATAAAAGGAGTGTGGGATGAGGCTGTGGGGCAGCATCCTTGACCACATCTGCACAGTCTGCAGGAGTCTAAACACAGCTTGGCAGTTTTGCAGCCTGGCTGTGCCACTTACTAACAAGTAACCATGAGCACTTTGATTAACTCTCAGTTTTCTCATCTGTAAAATAAGGATAATCTGCTGTGAGAATGAAATAAGTTGATACTATAACATATGTTGCAGTCCCTGGCTCTTTCATTATACTACAGGTAAATGACAAATTCCTTAGCTGTTTCTTATAATAATTCTCAGAAAGGCATCGTGACAAAGCACTGTTTCATCTCATTTCTAAGGGGACCTATGTGATATGAACTGATCTGATTCATAGGGGATTTTTAGATTATTCAGAAATGGATGGACTGTGTATACTCAAGCCATTTATATCAATCTTTCTGAATAATTAGATGTGTCTGCCTCACTTGACATTGATTTGGCTGATGTTGATAGTGAGCATCAGAATGTCTTCCTAAGTGTCTAGAGTACAGCTGTCTTATATTACCATTTGAGTAGAGATCAATACACCTTAACATACTATCATGAAGTGAGGGCTTGATGTCTTTTTGTAAAAAGTGAGAGTCTGAGCAGGGAGGTTTGTCTGCAGAAAAAGCCCTGCACTTTGGGAATTGGGCAGGTTCCCAAGGGTAAGGCCCAGACACTTGTTGGAAAATGGTTTGAAGTAATTAAGACCCCAAGGTTATACCCCATGTAAATAGTATTATGAGAAACTTAGCTTTTTAAAATATCATTTCTTAATCTACCTTTAATATAAACTTTCTTTGAAGTATTCACTGGTGTATCCAAATAAGATAATTGGTGGTATAGGACCATTTATCAAAAATCATTTAAAATGTGGATATATTTACCAAGAATAATCTTTATCATTATAAAATACTTGATTTCTTGCTCTTCTTTCTGTCAGTAATTAGGGCCCATAGTCTGTTCAACCCAATTCTTAATGGAGAAAATAAAACCATATAATTTGGTTGCAAAGAATAAGGCTGGTCTGTAGATCAATAAAAAACAAACAAACAAACAAACAAAAAAGGGGTCCAAAAATGAATGCTACATTGCCACACTGAATATGATAATTGTCACATCGAGAAGCATCCCTACCAACAGTGGCTCTAGTTATCTGCTTGCTCGATTGCTTCTATGAAAGTATCTCAGAACAGTCTCTGTTGAGTTTCTTCCATTTAGCACATGATTCCTCATTCCTCATGTACATGATTCCTCACTTAAGCCTGCAGAATGGTCAATAAATGCTTCACATAATCTATGTTGTACCAGAGAATTTCTTGAAGAGATAGGACAGATGGGCAAGATTTTTCCATATGGTAATTACACTAAGAGAGCTGTTAAAATAACAAAGGATAATGATATTGAGTATTTTTTGATTGGGGCTTTCTTGATTTGTTTTATATTAGATTTGATGAATTTCTTAACTCTGTGGTTCTTAATCCTGAGTACACATTTACAATAACCTAGAAGCTTTAAAAAAAAATACAGGTGTTGAGCCCTTCATCTGGAGATCCTGATATATTGTTTTGAGGTTAGGGAAGAGGAATTGGCTTATTTTCAATGGGATTCTAATGAACAAATGGGGCTGAGAAGTACTGAGCTGGATAATATAGTAGGAAGGTTCCAGACCCCAGAAGTTGCCTGAGGAGTTGGAGCTCAGCATCACAGCCTCATTATCACCAAGTGACTGATGACTCCTTTCGTAAGTTACCTTGCTGGCGACACTCCTGGTCTGAGCAATGAGCTCTCGGATCCTCCGGATGCTGGCAGAAACATTGCTTGCAGGCCGCTTCTGCTCAACTGTGCGAAGCTGATCCAGGAGCTGAGGAACAACCTCTGTCAGATTTCTTACTGCAACAATAGAAGTTAATCACTTGGGTGAATGTCTCAATGTTAGGTATATTTCAGGAATCACATGAAGAGACAACAAACACGTGGTTACCTCTGATAGAGCTATAACAAATCATTTTTAATCCTACCAAATTAATAGCAAATCTCAAAGAATAATCCATTTCTATCTTGTCATATTTATAGTACATAGCGATTTATACATTGAATGTGGAACATGCTGACTTGTAATGTACATTCCTAAAGAGCAGGACCCATGGCAAACATACTGAAGTTCCTTTAATCGTACAGCACAGGTTCTGCTTGCATTTCTAATATGACTTGATACAACCAATGAAAAGGAATTTCACTGGATAAAAGGAGGTAAAAAGGCTGTTTTTAGGACATCTGTGCATATATCACAGTGCTGCTTTACTGTCCTATAGAGGCAGAACTGGACAGAGGAAACCAGGTAATACCTGAAAAACTGGCAGGTGAGTGTGGGCAGCTATGGTCTATGGGCCCAGACAAAGGAGATGCTGCAAGCAGACCTTACTGATCTTCTTTTTTTTTTTTTTTCCATTTTAGGCCTGGACCTCTTGGAGAACAAAACAACCTCTGAGGTGTGGGACAGCAAAAGAGAAAGTGGCTGGGTTAGGGCACACAATCCCCTTGAGCTAGCCAAGTGTAGCTGTGCTTCCTTGCCCAAGGCCTGTGACTGATCTTATGCAGTCCCACCACTACCTGCCTTGGAATGCATAATGTCCATGTAGAAAAAAGCACAAGTCACAAGGATGCAGCTTGATGAGAGAAACCCGAACTACAGAAGATGGCACAACTTTTTCCAAAGTTTTAGTCAACATTGATTCTTACAGTATGGTCCCCGGGTCAGTATCATCAGCTTTACAAGGCACTTACTGGACATGCAAATTCTTTGACCCATCCCAAACCTACTGAATGAGGAATTCTGGGAGCAGGGTCCAGTAACCTGGGTTTAACAAGCCCTCCAGGGGATTCTGATGCACACTAATATTCGAGAACCACTGGACCAGAGAATGAATATTTTCTTGTGCATTATCCTGCTTAAGGGCAGGACCATGGTCACTGAGCATTAGCGGTAGGGCAAAAGCAACCCTCTTACTAGAGCCAAACTAAACTCAGATTGAGGAGACATGTCAGTGTGGGTCAAGGAAACATCACTTCTTTGTACTTTGGACACAAGGTGTTTCTCCAGGATTAGGAATGAAATTAAGTAAATAATAGCAATTCTCAGTTTATTGTATTGATTAATACAGAGGTAAATATTTGTTATTTGGATCACTGACCACAAGAGCCATTTTACAATATAAAAATTTTTAAAAATCAAAGGTAATAAAGTATATGAAAGTGTTATATCAAATTGTGGTTATAGAAATTTACATAAGACAGGGTCCTCCACTTAATTCTCTCAGTAAAAGGGAACTACCTTATATTAGAGTCTTTAGAAAGTCTCTTATATTATTGTAAGCTCCTTCATTTACTTTGTTTTGAACCACAAAAAAATAGCATTTTGTATAGTATGTTTTCCTGATACTATGTTCAGGATAGTATCCTGAACCAATTTCAATTAGAGTTAGTTTCTGGATGCTTATTGGAAACACTTGATAGGACTAATGAAAACAGGGAAAAATTAATAGAGATATAGCAAATATTCCTGAGGCAATATTTTGAAAAAAAAATGTGTTGGATCTCATGTATTGAAAGATTAAATTTAAAAGCAATTAAATGAGTGGTTACTAGAAGAACTCATGAATATATACTGAAAATATGATATAAAAGAGCCATTTTCCTATTATAGTAATGGGTATTTGTAAATTCCATTACTATAAAATTTCCAGTGATGGACAGATCTGATATGAATTCCTAGAGTTATTTCTAATTTAGATTCAAGTGTAGGAAAAAATAGTCTGTTAAACTATTTTGGAGAATGGTTTTCAGACAATGATTAAAAGTCATAATTTATCATAATATTAATATTTAAGAGGTTATGAAGATACTGAATAAAAATGTGAGTATGGAAAAAAGATTTCCCAAATATTATATGATTTTAATATCTATGTATAACTGAAGAAGGTAAACATTAAAATATTTCATTTTATGTTATAAAATTGCATATTAAAATTGGCCAATGCATTGTTATTAATGGAAAGTCATTATATTTTGTCATGCTCAACATTTTCTGGAAGTAACATGCTTTACTCAGTTAAGGAAAAAGCAATTCTGTTTAGTAAAATGCCATCGAGTAATTTTTCCCCTAAAAAGAAACAGTATTTTGTTAAGGTTATTTACTTTAACATTTGATTGACCTTTTTTCACTAAAGAATCAGTCTTACATTGAAAACAATTGCTGCCATTATTTCACATAGAAAAAAAATATATGGGTTTACCAATCTCTTTACTGTTTATTTATGTGAAAAATATATTACATATATATGTATACACACACAGGCACATAGATAGATGAACTGAGTAAAAATTTTCTATTTTCCTAAGTTCTACCATATTCCAAACCAAAACCCAAATAAAGTATGCTGTTTCCCATCAAAAGGTATAGAAAATTTAATGACCAATATTACAACAGGATCTGAATTGTAAAAGTTTCTAAGTGATATATACATATATATATACCTGCATCTCTAGCAGAATCCACCACAGTGTTATAAGCAGAAGAGTCAAAATTCTGAAGATTCTGTGACCAGCTTGTGAGATTGTTAGCCATTGGGGCGGTGGCCTGTTGGACCTCCATGGTTGTCTTGTTA
The DNA here is from genome assembly GCA_020662805.1 of Glaucomys volans. Lineage (NCBI taxonomy): Eukaryota > Metazoa > Chordata > Mammalia > Rodentia > Sciuridae > Glaucomys > Glaucomys volans. The sequence continues at coordinate 190,389 of JAJEJO010000498.1, forward strand.
GCTTCCTCAACAATCAGCTTGGACTGACCCAGGCGCTGTTGAGCATCACCTTCACACAGAGCACAAGGACAAGCACTTTGCAGGCAGCAGGACATTTATTGGAGAACATCAACATCCATTTAATCCATGGGATGAAACAGACTTCAAATTTTGAGATGTTAACAAAAATTATGATCTTTAAATATGTGTTAATTATAGTATAAATTAAGGGTACAGAATATTTTAAACAGTATTAATAAGTCATTTTGAAAGACTTTACTTTCTCATTAAAACCATGTAGTTAGTTCACTTAAAGAATTTCAAAATACAAGGTAAATTTAAAAACAAAATGTGATTTATAGTGTTTATTCACATTAGAGAACTGGTCAAAAGCCATGGAAAATGCATGTGAAATCTTAAATTATAAGATGTTTGTGTCTGAAATTCATCATAAATATCTCTTATGGAAAAGTGCTTTTCTGGAACAATTTTGTCATAAAGATAATGATGAATTTAGTACAGAGCCAAATGAATAAGAAAATATATTTTGTACAAAAAAATTTCAAGAGTAAAATCCCACTTTTGTTTAAAAATAATTACATTTTTAAAATAAAAATAATGTAAATTTATAATCAATTTTGTCTAGATGATGAGATTATAGGCAAGTCTTCTTATTTTCTTATTTTTTGTATGTATTACTCACTCCCATAAGAAAAATAATTAAAATGACTTAGGTGTTGTTGGGACTTCAAATTTTAAAATGAGGGAACATTTAATTCAACCTCCCACACTCTGGATTCTGATGAATGTTGGTTTGAACCTTGTCTGTTTCTTATAAGCTGTGCCTGTTGGAGCAAGTTCCCTAACCCTGACAAGCCTGAGTTTCTAACAGCCTAAAGGCAGTAGTAATACTCATCCCCAGAGAGATAAGGGATGTGAAATTCTCAGCACAGAGCCCTGCTCACAATAAGCTTCAATAAACAGTAGCTCCAATGATGCTGAAGATGAAGCTTCTCAATGGACCACCACTCTCTGGGCGGGCCAGAGTTTCGTCTAATAGTACTGCAGTGTTGCTCTTTCTAGTAAAACATCCACATCTAGCAGTAAGATCTTAACTTTTGCTATGCTGACGAAGGCACATCTGCTTCCAATCACATCTTTTAAAAACACTTCTGTAGTCCCAGATTAAGCAAGACGAGCGTTCTTGTTTCTCTATTTGACTTGTTGATCTTCCGGCTTATGTGGTAAGAATAACTTGACATATAACAGAGGAAAGCTGTTTACAGATGGGGCCAGAGAAATCCAGCAACCAAATTAGGGCATTTTGTTAATGAGGATGAATGTTTGCAAGAAAGCAGGTTACCAAGCAGTATAAATAGCAAGATCCCATTAAAATATTTGTGCACACAGGCACACAAGCATGCACAGAGGGGAGAGCCCAAGAAAATGTTCTCAAATTTAAAGCTCATCTCTGGATGTGGTGATTACAGCTATTACATTTATTTCTTCTTTTTATTTTCTAGGTCAGTTTTTTGAGGGGGGTGGTAATGGACATTATTTCTTTGGTCATCAGGAAAAAAATTAAAAGATTGACAAATAAGCAATCACCTAATTCTTCCTCAAAGGTTTCTCTTCTACACTAGTGAACAAACAGATGTAACTTTTAAGTTCTGTGATCCTTACCTCTCTCTGCTGCTTGTAGTCGCTTGACTGCATCATTTAATCTGTTTTTAAGGGCACTCTTCCTGGCTATGGCCCCGCCCACACGTCTACTGGTGTCAACTACCGCCTCCTCATTGCCTGTGGAGAAGCAGCAGAAAAAAGTAACCAGTGGGTCCAAGATGCCTGGAAAAGGTTATATTTCATAAGGAAACTCCTGATTTGTACCATGGAGTATTCTGCAATATTCTGAATATTCTGAGCATAGTGGCATTTAGAATAAGAGGCTCAGGGTTGTAGAAGATTTGAAACCCTGCTTGGGAGTGACTTAGGATGCCCTAATGACTATTATCTTTGAGAAATACAGCAGTACTATCTAGCAGAACATCTGATAAAGAGCTGAAAAAAAAAAAAAGAAATTTATCTGTGTGATAATGACTGGTTACACATAAGAAATTTTTTTAGTTTTTTTTCAGTAAAATTTAATTGATAGTATAAATCTATAAAAGGGCATACATTATAAATGCACAGTCTGATGAGTTTTCACAAGGTGAACACAAAATATAACCAGCACCTGGGTCCTGAAAACAGGACATTATCTGCACCCAGGGAGCTCCCTGTGACTCTGTGATGAACCAAAGATGACCACTATTCTGAATTCTATCTCCATTTACTATTGTCTGGCTTTTAATGCTGTTCAAAAGATATGATAAATCTTTTATATCTTTACTTTGATTTATTACAGTTAGAATAAGTCTTGATATCTTATGGTTTAAGTTTTCCACCTTTGTTTTCATTCTTCAGGATATTTTTGGCTATTCTTGATAATTTTTCCCTATTTCCATAGAAATTCCAGAGTCACCCTGTTTACACAAACACACACACATACACACACAGTTATAGTATTTTAATTGGTATTCTATTGCATCTATAGAGAAATTTGGCAGGATTATCAATTTTACAAAGTTGGGTTCTCCTTTCAATGAGCATGGAATTTATTTTTTTCCTATAGATGTAAACTTACATAGAAATACTTTTATTTAGTAGTTCTTTAATTTCTTTCAGTAGAGTATTATAGTTTTATGTGTAGAGATTTTAGCTAACATCTTTTATCAAAATTTTTTTGCGTATTTGATGCTACTGCAAATAATGTTATATTAAAAAGTCAATTTCCATTTATTTACATAAAATTAAACTGGTTCATTACACACACACACTGAATTGGCATTGGGGGTATCCTTGTTTTGTTTCCAATCTTAATGGGAAGACCCATATATTTTATTATTAATATGTTTGTTGACAACTATTTTGTTATTCCTTATTAGATTTTGGAAGTTTTTTTCTGTTCTTGGTTTACTCAGAGTTTTTTAAAATCATGAATGAGTATTGAGTTTTATTACAAGATTTTCCCAAATGTAGTGAGATGATCACGTGAATTTTTTCCTGTATTCTGTAAATGTGGTGAATTAAAATTGTTGTCAAAATATCTGAAATCCTGGAATAAATTCAAGTTGGTCACCATTAGTTTCTATACATACTAGATTTGATTTGAAAATATCTTGATTAGAATTTTTATATGTCTGTTTGTAAGAGAATTTAGCTTGTAGTTTTCCTTTTTTATATGTCCTTGTCAGGTTTTAGTATCTATGTTTTGTTGATTTTAGAGAATGAGTTGGAAAGAATTTGCTTTTTCTCTGTTTTCTGGAAGGGTTTGTGTAAGAATGGTGCTAATCCTTTAAATATTTCAAAGAATCCACTGGGGAGTCTGGAGATTTCTTTGTGGAAAGAATGTAATTACCGATTAAACACATTGTACATCTGTGTGCACATGCAGTTTTTTTTTTTTTTTTTACACAATAGCTCTTTTCTATTTATTTATTTTTATGTGGTGCTGAGGATTGAGACCAGTGCCTCACAAGTGCTAGCTAGACAAGCATTCTACCACTGAGCCATAACCCAGCCTACACATGCAGTTCTATCAGATCTTCTATCCTCAGTGTATCAGTTTTGACAGTCTTTTTCTTATAGTTATTCTTGAAAGTGTGCTTGGCCCAGTTCCTAAACTGGGTATTTGAGCAAATACTACCAGGTAATGATGTAGCATTTCTTTATTTGAATTGAAGGATCATCTTTCCTTGTAATTCTTTGTTTCTGTTTGTGCTTTATTTACTTCCAAAACCTCAGGAATTTATGCTTCTTGACAGGTTACAAAATTGTTGCCTTACTTCTCATTATACCCTATGTTTTTCTCCAGTGGCTTGTAAATACACACTCTCTCATGGTGCACTTTCCTTTTCCAACTTTGCAATCTTGGTGTGTTTTGGTTTCTTTTGTGTTTTTTTTCTCCATTCATGTGTATAAGGGTGATATATATGTGTGTGTGTATACACACACACACACACACACATACATATACATATATACACACACACACACACCTATACAGCAGGTGGTGCTTAATTGTACTGTTACTAGTATAGTGTACCAAGAACAGTCACTTCTTTTTTATTTCCTCTGGGATTCAGAGAATTTCCCAGAATTCAAAGAGTGACTTAAACATACTTGGCAGTGGCACTGCACCTCCTTTCCCTCTTTTAAATTTCAGTTTTCAAATATTATGATATAAAACATTTTCTGCTCTTTCTTTTGAACCTGTGACTACATAAAACACTTTTGGAACACTGAGAAATTATATATGTAACTCTATATTTGGAACTCTTGATAAAAGTAGTAGAAAGAAAATCTATTTTGGGCTGGATGTTTATAAAAAAGTGTTTCATAAAAAGTGTGTCCTTTTTGGAACTTATTGTGTTACATAAACATTTTCTGTAGAAGATTGTTTTAAATAACAGTTTCCTGAGTTTAGTGCAGATTAACTATTTGATATAGGTAAATTAAAAAAAATAGGAAAACTGGGGACTAAAGATTACTCCTCAGAGAAAGTCATTTGGAAATGAAGAGTAATCTGAAATTACAGGGTAACTCAGTAGATAATAATGATTTAATTAAAAACCTAAATTTATGTCACTAGCATGCCTATTATCAAAGGGAGACAGTGGTATAAAGCTATGTAGTCCTAACTCTGGTTCACCATTCCTTTCACAAGGATATTGAAGGGATATAACCAAAAAAGATCAAGTTAAGTGACCAGATCTGCAGAATATTTAAAGATGTAGCTGCAGAGAGATTTACTGGACATAAAATATGAACCTTTGGAGAGATGCCATTCCCAGAACAGAAAAGTTGCTTTCATGAGGTTCAATAATTCAATAGTGACAGGATGGAGAAAATACATTAGAAATCACCAAAGAGAATAAAACATTGACATCACTGTATCGTGAAGACCCATACAGTATGATCTGCACAATGCAAGATACAAAGATAACATGTAGATATGATAGCAGTTATTTTAAAGTATTTTGCTGCAAATAGTCTAATTAATTACTGTTAATTATTTTCCAAAGGATGTTCAGGATTAGACATACAATAAATTAATTACACTTGGATTTGCTAGAGAAACAATATTTTTATTATCTTTGTTTACCTAGAAAATGTAAAAAAACCCCAATTATTTGTGGTATTTAAATAGTTAAGTATTCTGCATATGAAAATTAAAGTCCTTTGTTTTCTCTATATAGTGGCTCTTTTTGCAAAAGAAAAAAAAAAGGGAAATGCATGGTTAGACTCGAGATTAATTACTTTGATAAAATTGCATGACATTTTCAGTTTGAAACTTGGCCTTTGATTGTAGGTGGTAGTTAAAAGTTAGCTAGATAATGAATTTCCAACCTCATTAGTCAATGAACAAATATCCTTAGGAATGAACTCAGTACCCAGAGATGAGTAATGTTTAGGGAAATTCTAAGCCATTCATTCTGTTGTTTTTAAGAGTATCACCTGGGATTTAAAGTAGATGGAAGTGACTTCATTTTTATTTTTCTTTCCCTATCCTACTCTTGCTGTAGTTAGCAGATGCAAACACCGGCCTTTGCAAATGCTTCTTTCCATATGGTCATTGGGCTTGTCCTAAGTACAGTCAACTGTAAAACACAAACTACAAGAAGAGTACAAATAACCAGATGGCTTCATGGTACCCTGTCATCCTAATCAACACTCACAGGGATGAGCCATCCTTTCTTGGTAAAAATTTTAAAAAGCCTTCTGAATTGTTTAAGAAAGACTATGTGCAACATAATTTTAATATTAAGTATATTTTTATGTCATTATCTCCTTAAAAATTGGTATTTATGATGTTTCTATTAATGGCCTATATGATTAGCAATAATACCTACCATATGTTGAATAACTACATGTCTCCATGTGGTCATACAACATGGAAGCTATTTTTTGATCAAAATTTGTTTAAAAATAGCAAATCTTTGTTTTCTTGTAACTTGATTCTGGGCAGGAACTATTGATGTAGTCTTCAGTTGTAATTTTTTTTCTTTTTTTTATTAGAGTCAGGTATAATTTTATTTACTCTTTAAGCCTAGATTTTAGAAGTATCTGTCTATATGTATGAAAGGAGGGAAGCAACTATCAATCAGAAGGAATAGAGGAAAGTGAATATATTTACTCGAATCTGCCTTTGCTTGCAGTTCTCTCGCTTGATTGAGAAGGTTGTCACTTTCATCTTTATGGTAAATGATTTGAGTATCAATCCCACTCACAGCCTGAAAAGGAATTGGGTGGAGAGGGTAAGAATGACAGCAGAAGAAATCGGTTTTTCATGGCTTTTGGATTTTAAATGTCAAATTATCCGCTAAACACCAAGCAAAATTCATACAGCTTCATTTTCATAGCTCAAGAAAAAGGTCAAATGTGAATTTGAGAAAACAATGTCTTTAGCTTTTCCAAGATAATTTTTTTTTTTTCTGGAAAATTCAGCCAACCTAGAACTTTGTCCTAGTCAAAGCTCCAACAAAGTGTCACATAGAAGTCACTAAAAAAAAAAAAAAAAAAAAAAAAAAATGTTGAAAAAAGCAGAATGCAAGCATAAAGCATGTTCTCTATCAGCAGAAACTAGTCTTAAATATGTTTTCTTTGGGGACTTGGGCTGAAAAAAGACTGTCAAAGGAACTAGCATTTGCTGACTGTAGCACAACACATCTTGAAAAACTTACATACTGAAATTTTCATGGTATAAATGGCCTTTTCTTAGCTCGCCTTCCCTTTCTGCCATTTTCTTTTGTATTGGAAGCCGAAGAGACAACATTAGAAAACAGGAAAGTCAAAGTGGAGGGAGACAACATATAAATGAACCTCAAAATAAAGGAATACACACATCGTAAATTCGGTCAGTGATGTTCAAAGCGAATTCTGCTGTTTCATTGGCTTCATGAATGTAATTGGCAATATTTTCATAGACATTTGATGCATCCAAAGCCTTCTGTACCAGCCCATTCATATCTGAACTGTGCAAATTCCTGTTAATAAACAAATGTGTCATTATTTCTCATTTTGATCTCCTTTTAATACTTTTGGGATGGAGGATACCTCCTTTTGGTTATTCAGTAAAACCTGGCTTGTGAGGTTTTCCTGAGTCACCCTTTCTAGGGGCACAACCCCCTGCTTCCTTCTACCTGTGCTGCCCCAAGACTTCATTTTTGGTTTTGTAGCAGCTGTGTGCCTGGCAGTAGCTGCTGGAAGGGGAATGATTTAGACAACAATGCTCTGCAACTCTTGAATCAAGAGTCTGTGTGGTGGAGGTCAGGCAGAGGAATGAACCCATAACTTCCTCTTCTCCTTACCCACGACAGCACTGTTACCCCCTCTTTGCAGGAGAAGCTGAGGCCCTGAGAGAGGGGCCTTGCTTGCCAGGGTATACAATGGTTTAAGATGGTCTCACTTCTGAGGCCCTGCTGCATCCCTCAAGTGTGTGGCCCCAGCTCTGCACCCCGGCTCTGCCCTCATGCACCATGCTCCCTGCCTTTACCTTTCCAGTCTGTTTTAAGGTTCTCTGAACATTTACTGAGTACCCACCAGGTGCTCTCACACACAGGGGCTGCTAACTGTATGCCTCTCAAGGACTAATGTGAGGCATGACAGGGATAAAGTGTATAAATGATTGACACCATGCACCTGGCATCCAGTGAACTCCAGGCTTCGTTATTATACCTAAACTATTTCCTAAATTGAAATTGTAAACTGTGTGCATTCATGAAATTTTTTTGACAAATACGCCTTCCTCTATGATCTAAACTCCATTCAGACTCCCACAGCTCATCCTAAATCACTTAAGTTTTTTCAGATTTACATCCACCAATTCCTTTTTTTTCCCCAGTCCCAAACACTGATGACAGAGTCACTTTATTTATCAATATCCTCTGGAAGGTTCTCTGTGATTCATTCAGTGTATGACATTGCAGATCTCACGCAGGCTGCTCTCTTCAAACCACCCAAACTATTGAGCTCAGTCAATCACTGCTCAGCCTTCTCTGTCCCAGTTAGTCCTGTGTGCCCTCTGAGGCTCTGAGTGACTTCCGTATTTCCTTGGCTACTTCTCTCCCTTTTGTTCAACTCCATCATCTTTCTACCTCCCTGTGGCAGGGCTGCCTTACCCATTAGACATAGTAGGAACCCACAAATGTTTTCTGTTTATTTACTTTCTTAATCAGAAGAAAAAATGATAATAATTATGCTAGTCTGTATGCCAATGTAGTCATGAAGTGGAGTTTTTTTTTTAATATTATTTTATGGAGAAAGGGACCCATTAAGGCAAAAGTGCCTGTGGTCCATAGAAGCATAATGAAGCCATGCTCTGTAGAGATGATTCAAACACAAATGCTGCTTGTCTTTAGAAATGCTTTCTCCTCAGAAAGGAAAACCTGAGTAAGGCAGACAAGAAAATAATTCAAAAGAAAAGGGATAAAAGGATAAAAAGGCTATAAATATCTATTATTATTTTAAGATGTTTGTTGGCTAGAGTGGTAGAAATACCAAAGAGCTTGAAACAAAGCTTTTATTACTTTGTTTTTATTACTAGGCACAAAACAGGTACTCTATCAACGTTAAGAAAAAAGTGCTTTTGAAATGGAAGCTTCTCCATGAAGGATATCTGTCTTTGAGCACAACATGCAAATCATGCACACCAGAGAGATGTTTTAGGGATATTCACATTTTGAAGAGAAGATGGCTATAAATTTGAATATTTCCATGAATATGTTCAGTCAGAGATTTTCAAAACACAAAAGGGACTTCAGGGTGATTGATATTTTCAATCACGCCTCATGTGAAGCAGGCAGTAAAATATCCCTAGCATTGTGCAGGAACAAGCTGCAGAGTGGCATTTGGGTGTTTTGGGATCACAGTGAAAGGGAGAGTTACTAAAATGACAAAAGAATGATGAAGAAAGCCATAGGATGAATTTCAAAAACAATATCCGACCAGCACAGCATACTGTCAAAACCAGCGTTTTACCTTCTTCCTCAAAAGCACATTTCCTAGGAGCACAACCCTGCTGGATATAATACCATCCCACACACCAAGACTTCACTCTCTTTCTCTTTATCCCCTGTGCCCCTTCCCAGGAGATTTGGAAGGGTGTTTGAAAATTTTGATAAACAGGAATAAAAAGGTGATGTATGCTTTAAATAGTAGTTAATATTAGTTCTTATTTCACTCACGACCTTAACTGGTCCTTGTTTCTAACTGCTGGATCTATAGTCTTTCTCTATAATGATCTCATTATTTACCTATTATTTCAGGGTCATGAATTCAATTCCAATCTTTCAGCACATTTCAATTAACATTAATTGAGTGCCCAAGGGGTGTGTGACTCTCTTCTAGGTGCTGGGAGGAAAATTGTCAATTGATTTTCTCTTAATAGGTGTTGAAATCAAATAGTTCCTGCTGGGCACTGCAGAAAGCCTAGAGTATTTACAAGAAGTCAGTTGCATTTCCAGCTCTCCATGAGTTTTACTTAAGATACTTGGGTGTGTAAAGCAAACGCTGTCTATGAAATAGGTGATGATAGTAGAATTAAACCTCGTAAAGGGATCTGCTTTATTATCCTTGACCAAAATGCCTTAGGTTGCTCTATTAATAATTGTGGGACAGGTCCAAGTGCACCTCAGCTAAGAACATAGTTCTGTAATCTGACAGATTTTCTGAAATTCAAAAGCTGTCTCCCCAAAATGATTGTGATAAATGATAATTGACTTTCAGAGGGGAATAATTAACAAATACATCAACGATGTATTTGCAAAGGCAGACCTAACCAACCTACTAACACTGTATCCTCATGTGGAATTGAATAAAATGTCTTATTCAACCCATGTAGATATGGGTGTTTCTAACAGTAGGATATTACCTGCTCAATTCATCAGCTTCTTGTTGAAGGTTCTGTGCATGGTCAATAGCTTCTTGGACTAAATCATGACTGAGATTACTGAGGTTAGATAGTTTTCCTTGGAGTTCGTTTTTGGCTCCATCTATTTCTGCATAAATTCCTGAGGCATTCTAAGGAAATTAAAAATTAAGTGAATTGAATTTAGAAGAACTCAAACATTTTCCCCTCAGGGACACCAAAAAATAATCTCCATTCTTCCTTATGAAGTTCAGTAAATTTTGGGTCTAAAATACTCTAAGTTGGGATTTATCTACTTATTTCCTACTCTTCCTTTTTACTGATTGCTTTTTTTTTTTTTTTTTGCAGTGCTGGGGATTGAACCCAGGGCCTTGTGCTTAGGAGGCAGGCACTCTACCAACTGAGCTATATCCCCAGCTCCCTGATTGCTTTCTTATCATTCAGACATTGCCTGACATTTCCTATCTAAAAATAAGATGAAACAAAACAAAAACATTCTGTTATCTGCATTTTTCTTCATTACTATACCACATTTCTGTTCCTTCCGTAGCCAAATCTCCCCCCGGCAAGGATGTCTATGTATTTGTGTTTATTTTTTTCCTACTTTCTAGTCAGTCTTTTGACCTATTTCAGTTTGGTTTCTACCACATTATCCCATCCATCAAAACAAAGCTTCACTTAATGACAGCCATGTCACTAAATCTAGTGGACATCATTCAGTTTCCTCTCGCCTGACTTCTCAGCTTGGTTTCCTTTGGTTGACTACTCCTTTCCTGAAACTCACCTTTTCAGATTTTCCTTGATCTTCCTTGATTTTCAGTACAACCCTAGGTGTATAATCTCAACTAAAAATCACACAATTGTGTAAATGAATGTTCTGGAAAAACTGTGACTTCCAGCCATAGCTGGGCTCTCAATGCTAAAAAGAGATTTTTTTCCTCCTCTTTACACACACAGCAATTCCACACATTGTCACCATCCAAAGTCAATAATACTTTCTTCCCTTACCCCTATCTGATTGTAAACAGGTCACTTTCTTTACTTTTTTATTGAGAAGACAGAAACTGTCAGTGGGGAATACTTCTTCCATACTTATGATGTTTCCTCCCTGTAAAAGGGAACTCAATTAGTGAAACTTCAGACCTCTCTATCCTTTTCCTCTCTCTGCCCCTGAGTGTGGGAGTGATTTTCTTGATTGGTAAATTTGAGAAGAATAACTGTACAGACTGTGCTCAATTCCATCCCCTTCTTGGGGGCAAGTTGCCAGCAGAAAATCTGAGTGTTCTTCCATATGAATGTACTCAGGGAAGAACCCCCACCTGAATTCAACTGTGACCTGTCAGGATGAGTGAGCTGCCTGCTTCTGGCACTGAGTATCAGTGACACCACTTGGCTGAGACCTAAAGCCATGCCTTCAACTCAGCTGCATCAGAGTAAGGCGACATTCTTGGTACCTATATTTTCTATTTTATTTTCTGAATTATTTAGAACTTGTAAGAAAGGGCATTATTTACTGGTAGTCTCATCAGAGACTCTGACACCAGCAAACAGAAATTTCCACCATCATCCTTCAGTCCTACCCTCCCAATCCTATTCATATAGATTTATAACTATACCCACACATACCTACACCCATACATTTCTCCTATTTTATAGGAAAAAATATTCTGTTTCTGAATAAGGCATGTTCCTTCATTTTCTCAGTGATCATTTTCTGTTCTTCTTGATCCCTAGCTGCCACCTCTTAGATATAAACTTGCTGAAGTTCCTCTCTCATTGAACAACAAAGAAACAAACACAAAATCTATTCCTTGACTCTAGATCCCCTTCTAGCTTCTTCTCTTGCTTTGATGAAATACACCCCACAAAAAATGGCTGTTGCTAAGGTCCCCAATCACTGAACCCAAGGCCAGAACCATTTGATACTTTCCCATCTTTTTCTTTTTTTTAAATTGGATTTTTCTCTGATTTGTGACATTGTTAGTAAATCTTCATAGCTTCTGTCACTCTGCTATTCCCTAACTCTTCTTTCCTGACCAGGAAGGAGACCTTTAAAGTTGGTGTTCCTCAGGATTTGTCTCCCAGTTCTTTCCTCTCCTCTGGGTAATGTGACTTTTCTCTCTAAGCTCAGGTTTTTAGTCTTCTAATCTAGTTTTTGCCATCTTGCAGGAAAGGTGATCTTTCTACTAAGTAAATCCGATTATGCTATCTTCCTTCTTAGAATCAACCAATTGCTTTACAGGAATAAGTCCAATTCCTGAGCATGGCTCTATCACATGATCCGTCCTCCCTCACTCATGTCAGCATTTCTCACTACTCCCACCCCACTACTTCCCATGGTCCAGTCTTGTCTGGTTGTTGTTTTAATGATGCATTATTTTTTTTCTGACTGCTGAGTCTTTGCATGTATTTCCCTGTTCTAGAATACTTTTTATTCCTTTTCAGTTCTACTTATCCTAAATTTAGTTCAAATTTTACTTCCTTTACAATGTTGAGGTATCCCTATTTTTTCTAGTGTTTTGAGCATAAAGGGGGTGCTGTATTTTGTCAAATGTTTTTTCTGCATCTATTGAAATGATCATATGATTCTTAACTTTAAGCCTATTGATATGATGAATTACATTTATTGATTTCTGGATGGTGAACTGACCTTGCATCCCTCATGAGTCATAGTAAAATGAGCATATATCTTACTTTAAGTGTCACTAGAGGTTTTAGTAGGAGAAATAATATAATCTGATTGTTTTTAAGAGATTTTTCTGCTACTCTATCAAGAATGAGTCTTGATGGTAAGAGTACAGCAAATGGATCAGTGAGGAGCTTTCATGGCAGTTCACACTAGAGATGAAGAAATGTAGACTGAGGGGTAGCAGTAGAGATAAGTGGCCAGAAACCAGGGTTCATTTTGGATAGAGGGATAACAGGTCTTGCTGCAGTAGGAGTAGGAAGAAAGGAGAAATCAAAGAATTTGGATTTAAACAATTGGATTGTGTCATTTACTGAGTTAGGTATGACTGGAGAGGAACAGGTTTTATTCAGAATAAGTTAAATTAGATATGCCTACTGAGACACCAACTTGAAAATATCAAGTAAGCATTTATACACAAGAGTTTGGAGCTCAATGAAGATATTAGTGATGGGGATGTAAATTATAGAGTCTCATTAGTGTGCAACTGTTCTTTAAAGTCATGGGATTCAGGGCTGGGCTGGGGATATAACTCAGTTGGTAGAGTGCCTGCCTTGCAAGCACAAGGCCCTGGGTTCAATCCCCAGCAAAAAAAAAAAAAAAAAAAAAAATCATCTGATTCAATGAGGTCAATCAGAGACAGAATACAGGTAGAAAGGGGGGGGTCAGGACTGATTACTGGGCCATTCATTGTCCAGAGCAGGAATTAACATGGCCTCATACAAAGGACAGGTCACAGTCTGTTTTTACAGTCTCAAGTTAAGAATATATTTTACATTTTTGAAGGATTTTAAAAAATAAACAAAGCAAAATGAAACAAAGAAATAAAAAACCCCAAAGGATATGGAACACCAGCTGTATTTTACTGGTAGAGCCTAAAATAGTTGCCATGCAAAGGATGTAGAGAATAGTCTCAGGGAAGGGTGTTGGTATCCCATCTGGAGCAGGTTGAGTGAAGTGGAGAGTGGGGGTCAAGGAGATGGAAACTGTAAGTCTAAATGACTCTTGAGATATTTTGCTATGAAGCTGAGCAGAGGAATGAGGAAGAGGTTAGAGGGGATATAAACTTTTAAAGAAATGTTTTTTCAAAGGCTGCTAGTTTTTGTTTTTTAAAGTCAGAGATTCGAAAACAAGATAGGGTGAATAATGATTCAATAGAGTAAGACTTGGATGATACAGAAGGCATGATTTCAGGAGTGAAGTTTTGCAATCCTGTTTTCAAGGTAAGTAAGAATGGGATTCCCAGTACAGGTCGGGGGATTGGATGGGAAAAAGGGACACTTATTTATGAGTGGGAGATAGAAGGGAGGTAGAAGTGTAGATACAGACAGGGGCAGGGGTGCTGGCAAATTTAGGGAGGAGAGATGAGGGGAGTTCTTTTCTGTTTGTTTCTAATTTTAGTAGTGAAGCATGAAGCAAAGTAGCCATCCAGAACTGATAGAAGGAGAGGATGTTTCGCACTAGCCACGTTCATCTGTGGCGCTGTCATGGTGCTGGGGATACTTGGTGTTACCAGAGAAAGAGGGTTAGCATTCTCTGGTGAATACAACAAGGGGACAGGTGGATATGGAAGTTAAAGGTATATTCAAAGAATTGCTATATTGATAATTTTAGCTGCACAAGGAGACGAAAGGGGTAGAGTAAATGAGGCGAGATGGTCTTGTTGTCAGAGACTTATTGGCTTGGGCATTCCAGGGTAAATAAGATAAGAAAGAGAGTGCTTAGAGAGAGAGAGAGAGTGGCTTGAAACTGGGATTTGGGAGGAGGAGCTGATGACAAGATCTAGGTATGGTCACAGGAGGAACAGTAGAGGTAGACTGGAGGAAAAGGTCATTGAAAAGAAGGTCAAGGAATGGGAGGTCAGAGTTGGGGGGCTCATACATAAGATTTAGATGTCACCAAGGATAGTGAGGGGAGTTGGGATAGAGAAGAAGGCAGGGAGCTTAGTTCTTAAAAAGTCAAAAGAACAAGACTATGCTCGGATGATTTCAATCTGATATCCTTTCAATGGCAATAAAAATGAGCTAGAGTAAACTCATGATAGTTTGTTTTGCAGCATTTTATCAGAAACTTTCTTCTAGAAAGTGTGACTTTTATTGATTTTTATTGATAGCTTATTAATGTACAACTTTTTGAATACAGAGTGAATAGAAATGGATCTAACTTTTAATAGCCTCTCTGCAATGATATTTGTGCTGTCAAATATACTACCCACTAGCCTCATGTGGCTATTGAGGACTTGCAATGTGGCTAAATCAACTGAAGAATCAGATTTCTAATTTTAATTAATCTTAAGTAATTTAAATTTAAAGTAGTCATCTCTAGCTAGTAAGTGCAACAGTATAGTGCAAGAAACTGGAAAACAAAACGTTGACACTGGATCTTCTTATTTTTATAATGCCTGCTGACTTGATAGATTTGAATAGAATTTGGTTATTCTCTCATGATGCTGAGTTGCTGTTGCAACCTGCTACAAAACAACCCTGAACAAGTCGCACATGTCCTTACCTTTATTATATCATCAAGTTCCACAAGAATCAGATGAGGTGTCATCAGAGAGTCTGCAGATGTGCTCAGAGAAGTGTTCACCACTTCCATTTGTTCTTTCACTCTCTCATGTTGTCTCTGGAGGGAAGAAAAACAAGAAAGAGAGGTAGAGGATGCGTCTTTAGAGAAAGCATCCTGGAGAGTGGTTAATATTAACTGTCTTTGGACTCATACAAATCTGCTTTGATATACTAACCTCATCACGTAATTGCTGTGCACCTTTGGGGAATATGTTACCTATCTGATGCTCATTTTTCTCATTTATAATACAGAAATAACAAAAGTGTACACCTCGGGAGATCGAAGTTCTTAGTTATGATTATGATTAATTATGATTGTCACTTATAAAATCATTACCTCCAAAGAGTTAGTAGCTTAGAGAGGACATTGACTCATTTCTCCATTATATAAAGGGGGATGACAGGTACAGGATTGAGCATAGGCTCTATATTTGCTTATGTAACTGGAAAACAATTTTATTTAAAAAGCATTTATAATGTGCCAACTTTGGGCCTGGCAGAAAGAGACCATTTGGACAGAAACAAAGTATACACAGTATAATCCTAAAGTCCTTTTAAAAAAATTAAAAATGACCCCCTTAGCACAGCATCAAATTGTGATCTTGCTTCATGCCTCTCTGAGTTCTTCATGTTATATGCTTAAATTTTTTGAGGAGGGCAATTGCTAACACATTTTCTGATGAATGCTCTAATTTCTACCTTCACTTTGGGATCTAGAGGCAGGGAAGTTGTGATTCTGAAGAAATATAGAGCTTTAAATTAATTCAGACTCTGAAAGCAACACAAAATAAACTTTAAGATGGAAAAGTAAAAGATTCATTTTACAATCTGAGGAAAATGTGAGTTGAACTTACTTTAGAAATAGTATTTAAATTAGATTTGAAATATATGTTATGGTATACCCTAGGCTATCACAGAAGTAATTATAGAAGTTAGACATAGAAGGAAATGCTTTAAAACTTTCTAAGTTTGTCTTAGTGTCCTTTCTTTCTTCCACAGTCTTTCTCAACTTAATGAAAAAGAAGAATGGAGTCTATCTTCTCCAGATACATTGCTGCAGGGGTAGATGGAAGTATAGAGACAGAAAAGAATTGTATTTGAACTTCCTCTTAATGCAAGAATATTAAAAACAATGTCTCCTCAATATCCATCAAGCTTAATTCAGTGTGATTGTCTGGGGCCAGTTATTATCTCTATAAGGAAAGGTCATTATATGCCCCTCATTAAAGCAATTGTGTACAGTATATGTGTGTACAGGAAGGGAGGAGAAAAAGCTTGGCATTATTTAGCTCTTACAGGGCTGTTTTCCTTTTATTGATTCTGAGCTATGACACTTTGTGTAAGGGGTGTCTGGTCCACTGTAAGACAGCACTGCTAATACCGAAATCTGAACTCTGAAATCAGAGCTGAACTTCAAAGCGGTGTGCTACCAACACTGCATGTTGAGCTTATTTGTAGTAGTTGGAAAATGATATGCTTTAAGCTAAAGGGTTTCCCTACTTACTATATATAGCATTAGACAGAGAGGAATAAAATTAGCTTTGAATAAAGATCTTCCCATAGAAGGATGGTCAACTTGAGCAAAAGGAAGTTTTGAAAACTAATAATTATTAAAATAAAATAACTAATGCTACTCAGTATACCTCAGTATTCATTTCCTATATGCAAAAGGAAAGAAAAAAAATCCCTGATCCTTAAAGTATTTAGAAATAGTCCTGGTAAAGCAGATCTTTGGTTTATGAGAATTCCTGAGCAGTGCCTTTTAAAGACTATTTTACCTACTTTAAAATCTTAAACTTAATGTATACTCATCTGATAAACAATCTTACAATTCTTTGGGTTAGGAGTAGGATGACAAAATGAATAATGCAATAATTAGTTGTGTGGTTACTATTTGCATACATCAGTGTTGAATCCATGTGGGTAGTTTTGGTTTAATATAATGGCTGACATTTTGATGTCATTCTTATCTGACCCACACCATATGTTAGTGGTATAATGTGAAATTAAAACAAATCACTTCTGAAATCTGTGGTTGCTCCATGCTCTTTCCATCCATTCGTTCATCAACAGATGTAACAAATGCAAGCCATACTGCTAGGTGTCAGAAAGATGTAATCTGTGCAAAGTAGGAGTGCTGCCCTTTGGATGCTTATAATCTAGTAAGGATAGACTAGATGCATGACACAAACACACACACATATTGTACAAACATAGAAGATACATGCCAAGTGTGATGAAGCTTGGTGATCATTCCCAAGGTACATCCTATGGTTGTATCAATGTAGAGGAGGGAGGGAATCCTGGTGGTCAAGTGCTTAACCTGGGAGGAGGACCAAAACTGAGAAGGGCATGGAAATGCCTCCTTGCATTGCTGTTCTCTTCCTGAGATCCTGCTCATGTTGTTCATTTGTACCAGCAGAAGAGTTTGTTTAGCAAAGCTAAAATGAGGACTGCCATCTGTTTGAATCATGCAAATGCCAAATTCCTGGTATCCACATGCGTGATTTTTTTAAAATTGTGCATAAGAAAAGTTAAATTAAAAGCTATTTTGGCATCTATTTACTTTTAGAACTGAAGTCTCTTCATATGGGTAACACTGTCTACTTGTTGATTATTACAATTACAAAGTCCAGTGTGCCCAGATGCACACACTGATATTTACTAACCACTAGCAAATCAGCTGGTTTGTGTTATGTATGTATTTTGGGTCTCAGTTCATATGCATTACTATTCCTTATTATGAACGACTTTTGACTACATGATTCAGTCCTAAAAATAAATACATAGAAGACTGAACAATTAACACACAATATACTTGCATGTGTTCTGTAGCATGGTTCTATATGGAAGAAAAAGCACTTTGCTGAGATTAATGAGTTGCAACCAGTACTAGTAATAATAGGTCTCCTTTTTATCTCCTAATAAAACCTTACTTCCTGTGACTAAGGGGACAGCTCTAGTATGCCTGAAATCTCCTATGGGATGTTGCTTACTCTTGTCCAATAAGGACTGACCTGGGTTGGCAGGTCCACTTCCCCCTTTAGGGAGTATTGAACATGGTTTGGGGTCTTCATCTGTGACCCTCTGAAATTGTTGCATGAGTTTACAGGGTTTTTTTGTGTCTTATGCAAATGCTCTGAATCCTTTCTTGGGGATAGGATGGTAGTGTTCTAAAGGTTACAGGGAAGGTTTAAATCTCTCAAGAATCACTATTTCTTAAGAATTGAAAACAGATTTCTAATAAACTTAGGCACAATTTGTCAAAATGACAGCGTTTCACAGTTGCAAAGTCCTTAAATATTTTCATTAGATCAACAAATGTTGATTTATTGTTACTTTGTACCATGCATTGGGTTAAATGCTATAGGACTCAAAGATGAAGAACATATATTCCCTTATGTCTTGGAGCCCCCAGTTTAGTGGAGAAGACAGATCCATCTGCAGACAATCAGTATACAGAAACAGAACTACACACAAGGCATTATGGGAGTTGATTATGGGATCAGCCTCCTGGAGAAGGTGATGCCTGAAGGAAGAATGAAAAAATAAGTGGGTTGGCTAGGTGAGGAGAAAAGAAAAAGAGGTCTCCAGCTAGGTGCAGGGGTACATGCATATCTGTAATCCCAATGACTTGAGAAGTTAAGGCAAGAGAATGGCAAATTCAAGGTCAGTTTGAGCAAGTTAATGAGATCCTGTCTCAAAAATAAAAAAAGAAAATAAATGTAGCTGGGGTTCTACATCAGTGGTAGAGCACTTGTCCTGCAAGACCCTGGTTTCAATTCCTAGCATCACACACACACACACACACACACACACACACAGATTTCCATTCCAGGCATGAAGGATTATGGGTAGTGTGCTTCTGCCTGAACTGAATGGGCATGGGTGAGGCAGGAATAGCAAGAGGTGAGGCTGAAGAGGCTGGGAGGAGAGAGGGTCTTGCATGATCACATGAAAGATCATAGACTTTCCTGTAGAATAGTGTCTTTCAAATGTTAGCCATGGCTCAGATTAAAAAATGTGTTACAGGTTGTGCGCCAATACACATTAAGCAAAAATGTGATAAAACCATACCATATAGGTTGTGCTTTGATATTTTCTATTCTATTTCACTTTCTTTCTCTGTTGTTTTTAAAATGGACAGTTACAGTATTCCAACTTTTTAAATATCCCATTAAATGGTTAAAAAACTTTAGTATTTGTTCTGGTTTAGGTGTGGTGTCCCCCAAAGCTCACATGTGAGACAATGAAAGAAAGTTTGGAGGAGAAAGGATTGGACTATAAACCTAATCTAATCAGTGAATAAATCCCTGATGGGATTAACTGGGTGGTAACTGGAGGCAGATGGGGTGTGGCTATCGGGGTCTCTATTTTGTATCTGGAGAGTGGAGTCTCTCTCTCTCTCTCTGTCTGCTTACTGATTTTCATTTGAGCTGCTTCTCTCTGCCACACTTTTCTGCCATAATGTCCTGCCTCACCTCTAACTCTGAGGAATGGAGCCTGCTGTCTATGGATGGAGACCTCTGAAAGCCCCCACATAAACTTTTCCTCCTCTGTAATTGTTCTGGTTGGGCCTTTTAGTCACAGCAGCAAGGAAGCTGACTAAAACAGTGTTGAAAGCACTGCTAACTGTGGCAAGAGAAAATGAGAGTCAATCTCAGACCTGTGACTTAGATAGGCTGCTCTGGCAGGGTAGGGAGATTGCTTGGAAGGAGGAAGAATGGAGTGGAGGAGGAGGCTTTTGATGGAGAAATGATGAAGGCTTGAACTGAGAAGTTGTAGAGGAATGAGAGAAGAGAGCTAAAAAGTGTTCAGATAAGGACAGGTATGGTGGTGCATGCCTATAATCCCAGCAACTGGGGAGGCTGAGGCAGGAGGATCACAAATTTGAGACCAGCCTCTGCAATTTATCAAGGCCCTCAGCAATTTAGTGAGAACCTGCCTCAAAATAAAAAATAGAAAGGACTGGGGATGTGACTCAGTTGTAAAGTGCCCCTGGATTCAATCCCCAGTGCCAAAAAAAAAAAAAAAAGTTTTCAGATGTAAATTTGGGAGGATCCTGTTGTTCCATGGATGTGGAAGGGAAAAGGGAAAAACTTAAAGGAGAAGGTGAGTGACTGCCTTAAAACAATATTTTGCATTACACGTATACTTTTATTGTGCAAAATAATCATGTATTCATTTAACAAATGGCCATGCTGACCATTATTCTTTTAAAACAATATTGGCTAAGAGTTTACCCCTATTAAAACACAATGGTGGTGAGTATAATTTCCTTTTATTTGGGAAATTTTGCAGCAACTTACTGAGGGGCAGAGATGACTGAAAATCAGGGCAGAGAACCTTAGTTTAAGCTCATTTTATCAACAGTAAAAATATATTACTGAACAAATGAGTTTGCTCATGGCTGTTTTCTATTCACCCACATTATTTTCTCATCCTAATTGTGATAATGTGACCATACTTGCATGTGCCATTTCTATTAGAAGATGACCCTTTTCTATGGTGGTGGTTGTGAGTATATGTGTTGGAGTGGACACAGGACCACCAGTTCTTAGCCCTCTCATGAATATCCCACGGGATGGTCATCTCTGCAACCTATGGCAATGTCTGGAATTTCCTCACCTCTGTTTTTGCGTGACCTTGGCTTGAATGAGTCTCTATCTCTGCAGCTGCTGACCAGACAGGCTCTGAGATTTGCTTGTCATGTCATTCCAAAAATAACATATAACATGTGTAATGTGCCTTTCCAAAAATTACACATGCCACCACTCTCAATATTAAGAAGTTATGCATCAGAATGATGCACCACTTATCCACTGGCAAGAGCAACACATCTGTACACATGGACACAAGCACCCGAACAACTACATTCTTAGCAAAGCAAGAACAGAGCAATAATCATAGCTTTGACTTGATTTTAGGTACACATACTTATATTAGTAATTTACAGCAGCAAAAATATGCCCATATTTAAAAATATGAATATTTAGATGTATTGAGTTTTATAAATTTATACCAGTGGTCCCTTCTTGGTGTCACTTTGTGTTACCTATGCTTGACACACATTTACATTTACCGCCCACGGTACCTTGTGGTCTCGCTGCTTGGCTGCCATGGCCCTGTTCATGTCTTCGGCATCCCTGACATGGTCAAGGGCCTGGTCGAGTGATTCCCGGAGGTCTGATAACTTAGCATTGTAGTCATCCAGCTGCTCCAGGACAACAGGAAACAGAGAGCGCGTGTCGTTATGCAGTCGCTGCCAGTTCTCAGCCTGCGTCAGCACTGGGGGGAATGGAGACAGAAACTCAGTCTGGACTTCTCCTGTCTCCTCCCATTCTTCAAGAATTTAATGAAGTTGCAAAATTTTCAGGTCATGCCTCCTTCAGTGATCGAGATTGAAACCAATGTTCACAAAAATCACTTCACATATTACATTTCTGGTAAAATTCTTTTTTTTTTCCTTTTGGATTTGGGAGTCCCTGGACAGGAGTCAGTAAAAGAAGGCAAGGCTTTGATTATTTTTCCCATAGAGATTATTTTATGTGGAAACCATGTCATCATACTCCACTTATTGTTACTCATATGATTAATAATTTTATCCTACGATGGGGATTGGATATACTATAGGTTTTACTATTTAAAGTAACTGACATTATCTTGGCAGTGCTAAGTAAAAGATTATGATATTCATAACTACTCATTTTCTGTATTCTTTCTAGGCAACTGTTTTTAGTTAGCTCCTTAGGTCAAACCCAAACCATGATTTTGGAGAGAATAAAGATTAATTGGCAATGATATGATATTCTTAAACTTTGTGTGTGTCCTTTATTCTTGGCTCAAGGGCACACATGTTGACTATGTGCCTTAATTCTATTTTTCTTCTGGGAATACTGGTCTGTCTTGCTGAGGTTTACATTTTATTTCATTACTGTGGGAAGTTCATGGCTAAGTAAAGAAAGTGGTTGAAAATGTATTGATGAAGTAGAAAGAGTCAAATTGGGATAGGTGACTGCTGTCTTTCCCCCAGGACAGTCTTGTTCAATTCCAAAACAGGCAAAGGAATCGGAAAAATCTGGCTGTGACTTTAGAGTTCTATCTTTCCTGACTGTGGGCCTTATCCTAACTCGAAACTGGGCCTGGGATTCTTCCCTGGTTCTCACTGCTGCTAAGACTTTACATATTTGTTACCATAATAAGCTTTTATGCCAACAATGTTCTTCTTCTATGGTATCCATAATAATTTCTAGCAGAAGCTGACAGTGACAATTGTAGGAAAACCACTAGTGCCCTTTATCCCTTCTTGTGCCACTGATCCCTTTGTAATCTAGTAAAGGCTTCAGAACCTTCCTTAAAACATGTTTTTAAATGTACAGATTAAAATACATAGAATATAAAGGGGAACAATATATAAAAAAATTGGTATCACATGTTGTGCTCCTTCATAATGCATTAAATAAGATCTAGAGATGGGTGCAGTAACTATCATAATTTTGAGTTATTGATGAATTGAAATTGTTGTGAGATATCAGTAATAGCTAAAATATGCAGAGCTGTGATTTCATTCATTAGATGAGATAAAATGAGCATGAATTCTTTGCAACTCTTCTCATGAAGAGTGGAAACTATCTCACTAACCCTTGAAACTGACCCGATCTTGACCAATATAGTTGATGTGGCATGGTTGAGTTCCAGGTCTAAGCCTCCTACTTCCCATTTTTGCCCTCTTGGAAGGTGTGCTGCCGTGTAGACAAGCGTGTGTGGCCTTTTGAGGGGAAGACCCCATGGGAGGGAGAGGCCCAGCCTTCCTAACTAGCTCCAGACACATGAGTGAACTTTGCTTATGCCACATAGAACTGTCTAGGTTGTGTCCAGTCTGAATTGCCAACCAACAAAACCAAGAGCAAATACACGGTTATTGTTTTAAATGAACATTTGGAGTGGATTGGTAGACAGGGCCCTCAAAACATGAATGGTGCCGGGTTTGTAGCATTTGTCATTTCAGTAAAATTTCTTACTGTTGTTCTTGGAATTGGTGCCCCTGAGCCTTCCTTCTGCTAAGTCCCTACTTCTTCCTCATAGGAGTAAAAATACTACAGATTCCTTGTGGAATTTCAGCTGTTTCTCAAGGATTCAAAATGGGGCCTGGACCTAAAAATCTTGGTCACATAGTCAAGCTGTCCTGAATGATTCCCTGAAGCCACATATAAATTCTACATAGCTCTGAATATTTAAAACTGGTTGCTTAATCAATTATTGCCCTGTGTGTGTGTCCTCTTCTGGACCCACGAAGAAAGCAGGGATGTGCTGTGACAGCCAGGAGGTGAAGACACCTACGTTCATGGGCCTCATCTGCCTCCTCATCCACCAGCTCTCGCTGGGTAAGGAATGGCGGGCGGCGTCTAATCTCCTCAAGCATCTTCTGGGCCAGCCCCAGCTTCTCAGAGACTTCCTCTGGGTCCAGGTCCTGCTCCTCCCCATAGTAGAGCATCTTGTTGTTGATTTCTGAAAGGAAGAACATGGTGAAACAGGCATCAGGGAAGAAGGGTGCCACTGAAAGCACAGGGGAATGAGGAATGGTGGCCAGGCCAGGGATGATCCTAAAGCAGAGAGGCTCATTCACAGATAGGGAAAGTGTTGTGCTGTGAACAGTGCTATGGGCTTCGGCTCATCACAAGATCACAATTCCAAGGAAGAGGAAGCCACCCTGCTCTACTTCCCATGTGGAATCTTCAGAATGGGCACATACTGCTGCAGTGCCCACCTGGCCTTCATCCTCTTATCTGGTTTCCATGGCAATTAGACGATGCTAATAGTTATAGCTTAGAAATCTGGGGTCTTTGATCAACCTTTATAGAAATATTTAGCTTGGAGCAAATGTTTGGAGGTATCTCCTGCTATATGTGGGATGTAGTGAAGGTATTTTTCACTTTAGCCAAGGACTTAACAAAACAAACCTCTAGACCAAAATGAGACCATTTTGACAATCATTTAAATGAGCCTTTCAGACTAGATATAGGGATTTGTTACAGCATGATGTGAGTTTTTGCTCATTAGTAATTGTTTTTTGGTATTTACCTTTTGCAGTGACATTTTGGACCATTTCGACTCTGGGTCTTTTTGCTCCACTTCTATAAAGCAGGATGGAGAGTTTAAAACCAAAGAGCCAGCTGAGGCTCAGAGGGACCAGGTGACTTGTTTAAACACTAGTGTGCAGAAATGCATGCAGAGCTGGTACAGTTTTTGGATTCCTTTATTCGTACTATGTATGATCACAAGAAAGGCATGTAATTGGTGCCTTGTCATATGGCAGCTCTGGGAGGAAGCATTTCCTCTTGGCAAAATGAAATTGTGTGTCTAGGGTTTGCTATGATCTATGTTGTTGGTCAGATAAGATAGATAAACAAACACTGGTGTCACACAAATCACCCCAGGATAAGGGGCTGTATTTTATATGGATAATAGCTGGAAGGTCACCAGCAGCTATTTTAGAGTTGTTTGAGAATGAAGAATGACAAACTGTTGGTGTTGCACGGCAGCCCTGAATTCTGAAGGAAGGCAGATAAGTTTGGGGGGACAGTTCTTAATGCTGTAAATACTACTGAGAGAGTTGTAGGGAAATCAAGATATCTTAAAAAAAACTGTGAAGGGATTAAACATTTACTTTTTAAGTAAGGTCTAAAATTCGAACTCTGAAATAAACTAAATACAGACCTTCCCTCCATGCTCACTTCTAGTACTTGCAATGCTGGGTCCTTTGGCATTTTGATGCAAATATTATGCTTGCAATTTTTGGCCTGTTTTGTTTTAGCTATGTCTGGTTTGGATTAGAGAAATGAATTATAGACAATAACATTTTTTGCCTTCGGTCTTTGGAGACTGCTCATGCATGATTTTGAAGAGATTAAAAATTGATAAAAGTGACTGTTTCCCATTTACATTTCTTTTGTATTTTTCATGCTTTCCCATGCCTAAGGGTCAAATAAGAAGGTTCAGATTCTTTTCAAATGAAACACCTTAGAATCAAAATTTGGGTTTCAATAGCAATGGTGAATTATTTTCTCTGAATGGCTAACTAAGGTCCTGGCTTTATTTGCTGCCTAAAGGGGCATTTATTTCTTAATTGGTTGAAGCCATCTTATTTTCCAGGTTCAACCATACTTTTTTTTTTTAAACAAATGATTGTAACTCTAACCAGCTATGAGATAAGAGTATTTTGTCAGGAAATACAAAACCATGAGCTCACGAGGAGGGGAGAGGGGAGCTGAAGGGCATGCCTGTGTTTTTATTGTGTATTAGAGGCACCAAAGGAGGCGTAGCAAATGATTCCTCTTGGCTTTACATAATATCCCTTTGCCTGCAACCTGTACCTGATACCTGAGTATAAAGACATGAATCTTCCAGTGTGGGTTCCTTTACTGTCATTGGGCCCTGAGGTGCAGTTGTTGTTGTCATCCAACCCTTAATATATAGTACAATAAAAATTGTGGAAACACACACATCCTGGATCTTAGGAAACTCTACCCAAGGAAAGTCTCTATCCTAGAATAAATGCAATCTGTGTCCGTTAGGAAATTGAGAGTGGCTCTCAGTACACCATGAAGACAGTCTCTAAGATGCAGCCTGCAGTCAGAAGTTCCAGCCCAAATAAGGAAACTTTCAATAGGAAGGGTAAATCTATCATAATGCTTTAAGGTAAAGAAATCTCACATGACCCTTCCTCTCTTTTCCTCTGGGATGGAGATCTGAGCAAGTACTCTGCCTGGTCTATGGGGAAGAGTATCACAGAAACAACCTAGGGTGATTTGGATTGGTTTACTACCATTCCAAAAGCAGTTTTCTTTTGTGTGCAAATAACAGAAAAAAAATGTGTGACTTCTACTCAACTCTTGCATTTTAGAGATAGATAGCATGTACTTTCCTCTGCTGAAAAGATAATCTGGCATTATACTTCTGTGAAATGCCTGAAAAGGGAATGATTTTGTACATTTATTCTTGAACATTAACTGATAGTAAGTAGGGATAAGTGCTCAGAAATCTTGAAGAACCGAACTTGGAAATGAAGACCTTATGTAAGTTTAAATCTATGCTGCTCTTAAATTCCCAGCACACAGTAATCACTGAAAGTAGTCATTATTTTTATTGTTATTAATAAAATGCATGTTTCCTTACCATTAAGTTGAACTAAAAGAGAATGTGCTTACCTTGGATTTTATCCCTCATCTCGTGGGCCTGCTCCACAAGCTGAGTGGCATGGTCAATGGTATCGGTGCTTTCCTTCTCAACCACTTGCCCCTTTCTGGAGGCTCGACTTTCCTACAAATAATCCAAATGAGTGATAGATTAAATATATGAGAAAGGATTGTTGTATATGTTCATGTGGGCATAACACATTCATTCCATAAACATAAATTTTCCTGGTAATGAATATTCCATAACACAAAATGCTCCCAGAAGTTAAGTGTAAAGACTGAGGTGATGACCAGTTTTAGGATTGCAGAATGCTATAAAATCAGATGCTACTTTTGTGCCCTAAGTCACAGTTCAATCCAAACCAACCACCTTTCATATGTAACTTATCCTTTGAATTGTTGTTGTATCTCTAGATACCAGACTAGTAAGTGACCCATGTCTTGTGATCAGTTTGACATTGTGCTGATTGAAGAGCTTAAAGTTTCAAAGAGAATACTCTTGAGAAAGTAGGCAGACCTTGAAATGCTTTATGCATCCAGTGACTCCTGGGTGGTCCAACCACTGCTGCAACTGAATTACCACAGAGATTTAAAGGATTATGCTCACTGGGCTAAATGCCGTTTGCAGAGCTTCACTCCAAATTCCCATCAACGTGGATGGCACTTGTATACAAATAACTGCTCAAGCAGATTTGGCTCAGCGTGAATGGAGCTCTTCTCCCAGGAGCCGATTCTGCTCTCTCAACTTAGAAGCTTCTGTTTCAGAGCTCCCACGTAGTATTTGTCAAAATTAAATTCCAACTCCAGCATGACTTCTGAACATAGTGTGTGCGTGGGTGTGTATATGTGTGTGTGTGTGTGTGTGTGTGTGTGTGTTTCTGTGTGTGGTCAAGGACAGAAGCTGATTTAATAGCATAGACATAGTTCAAGGCCAACACATGAACAGCCTGGGGGATGTTCACTTCCTTCTGGTATTAGAAAGACCCATTCCTGGGTTATATTTAAGAGGAGGAGGGGTTCTTCTCTCTGGCATTCAGTAAAAGCCTGGTTGCCTCATCTGGTGCTCTCGTGGCTCACTTCCATAACAGAGCTCTCTAATGCCTGCACACATTGCAGGAGGGTTGGCCACACAGAGCACTTTAGACCCTGTGTGCAGAAGTGGCTGTTCCAAACCTCTTTGCTCTCACACAGCATTCTACCCAGAGGATTATGCCATGGTATCATTTGGAGTGTTCTTATTCTTTCCAGGTATGACCCAAGTAAATGGTCCTTTACGGAGGTCCAGAAAAGATTGCAGAAACATTATCATGGCAATACATGCATGGAGGTTTTTCCTTGGGCAAGTCAGTAAACTCCTTCACACAAAGCAGTGTCACTGGGGTTGTAAGACCCTTTGCATGGAGCTAGTGTGGCCTTTAGTGCTTTCACAAGTTGCATACTCCCTGAATGAACACTATCTTCCAAGTCATGTGTCCCTTCCTCCCAATTCCAGTCTTCTCTTGATTTGTTCTAAACCGTTCCAGAGAGAAAATATTTGTGGATCATTTTAAATTTAGGTGATGCATAAGATAAAATGTATCTTACTCTTGATGTCACCCTCCCTGCTAAATACAGACACAGATTCATAAAACATTTAACAATTGTTAACAAGTTTGTATTTGATCCTGTTTAGACTTATATTTACAAAGCATAAAACTCATAGTTTTGACTCTGGTTTCATACCTCAAAGGAAAATTCTATTATTACTTCTCTGTCATTAAGCTTATTTTTGATATGGAAACTTTGAAATGAAGTGATGAAAAATAGCTGGAGGATGACTATTACAAAGAAAATCTCTTCTGATAAGCACCAGAGGGCGCTGTGAGACATAGAGATGAATAGATGGAGCTCTATAGCTCTATAGACAAATAGATATAAAAGACCCAATCAGTAGCAAAGGGGAACATTTGTTACTTTAAATGGCAAAATTCCTGAATCTAATAAAGTATACCTTATTTAAATGTTTTATTTTTTTCTGTGACTTTGCTATGGAGGGAAAATAATGATGTGAGCATGTCATAAAACAGGTATGTCTTGCTTTAAGAAAAGCTGAAATTAAAAAAAATTAACTCACAACTATAAACTGGTTGATGATTTCCATTACAAAGGATTAATCATTTACTCAACTCAGCAGTGAATTTTCCTTGTACTTATTTGATATAAAAAGTGGTGAGAAATTTTTGGTCATCTAGTTCATAAAGGGTAGTGTACATAGAATAGTAAATCAAATAACACCAACAAGATGAAGTGAGGCTGATACTCAACATCTAGTGGACCAAATATTTTATTGTTTAAAGTGGGATATTTTTTTCAAGTGAAAAGGAGAAGTTTTAGTAATTACTCTGAGACATGAGTGTAAATGGGGACATTCTTGGACAAACTAGTAATAGGAATGTTGGTGTGCTAGTTCAGAATCTGAAGTGATATATACTTCTATGGGCTTACCTCCCTCATAGACGTTAATCACTTCCAAATACATTTCCAGCCCTGATCTGTCCACAGAGCTGCAGATTCCAGTCTCTAACTGCCTTCTGGGCATCCACAGACAACTCATTCTTAAAATGTCCACAGTAATCCATTTTGCATTTTTAATCTTAATCCTCCATTCATCTGAGACAGAGCTTCCCTCCTTTCTCCTCCAATTGGTAACCAGGCCTTTTTTTCTTCCACTTGTCATTTTGGCTTCTCTTCCTCTTTCCACTATTGCAGTGTCAGTCCAATCCAGTGCACTGCAAATCCTTTTCAAATGAAGGCAAGATAGCAACCAACCACTCTCTTGTACAGACTACTGCAGAGAACTGATGCCAAAATGTGAATCAGATCAGATCTGGGTAAATACTTCCATGACATCCAAAGTACAGAGGATGAAGTCTACATGTTCCTGAGCATGGTGGACAGGTTCTTCATAATTTATACACTGATAAGGTGTTCAGCATTATATTCTGCTTTTTGCCTTGGCCTCATGCAAGGCCAAGGCTAAAATTCTTCTAGTACCAAGAACATATTATGTTGCTTCAAATCCTTGCATTATAGTACTCTCCACTTGCTTGGAAGTTCTTGATAAACTGCTGGTCCTTCTCAATACACAAGTCAACACCTTCTCTGAGAAGCCTCTTAGTGTACTCCTGCTGAAGGAGTTCACTATTCCTTCCTTCCAGCTATCCCTTAGCTTGATCCATGCCTCCGTCACTAAATGTTGTGTCATACTTGTGTTTTACCTGTCAGTTTCTATAAGGCCCTGGAGAGCAGGGCTTTCTATTCACTTCCGTACACGTGGCACCTAGCACATCAACTTATATGTCAGGCATATAGTCACAGTTCTGGAATAGAAGTACAAACTGCTTTTTCATCCTTCCCTTTTTGGAAGGACCAGTAATGAGGCTCAGAAACTTTTGAGGTATTTACCTTTCAGTCCCAAGGATGTCTTCATGATTTGATTTACAGGGTCCTTTTGCAGTGGCTAATGGAGTAGGAAGGAAAGCAGAGATGGAGGTGGTGGAGGAGTGGAGGTGGTGGAGGAGTAGAGGGGATGGTCTAGCACCCCATAAACCATACGTGGAGACTGGGATCTGTGACTCCAGGCTTTGCACAGAACACCTTCAAGATCCAGGCAGTGAAGAGCAGCACAGAGATTGGGAAAGAGCCAACATTTCCACCTTTGTTTGTAGCCCAGCCCCACTCCGACTGAGCCTGATGGCTCTGGGAATATTGGAGAGTGGAATATTGGTATGGTCTCTGGTATTTTCATTACAGATGTGATAAACAGCAGCAACAGGGAGACCCTTTCAAGCCCTGGCTGTTTGTGAACACAGAGGATGGGCATCTTTTAGGGAGTTCCCAGAAGAAGGTGGTGGGAGAAGGCTCTAGGACTTTACAAATGGGGGTTGGAGGACTTAGATATGGAGGTTGGCACAAAACCAGTGACTTGAAATGAATACAATTTGTGAGAATTCACAAACAGAGGTATTGCTTGTTAAGTTCAAGAGGCAACATTAATGTGATTTTATCACTGTGGGATGATTCAGTAAAATCCTTCATTCTACTTAAAGCTGAATATTACTTTCTTTTTTTTTTCTCATCATATTTTAATACTGAGCCCAAATATTAAATTTCCATTTTTTGTTGAGTCTTGCCCATCGAGTTCTCTGTCTCAGCAAGTGACATGTCTTGCCCTATTGCTCCCTACTCACAGTCTCACTTAGCATTTCAATTTTTTTTTATTTACTTATTGATTCATTGAACACAAATGGAGTACAGCTATTGTTTCTCTGGTTGTACACAAAGTAGAGTCATCCCATCTGTGCATTCATACATGTACACAGGGCAATGATGTCTGTCACACATTCTGTTATTATTCTTACCCCCCCACCCCCGACCCCACCCCTCCCTTCCCTCTATGCTATCTATCCTTCCTCCATTCTTGCCACCCTTCCCCCCCGGCATAATTCATCATCATTCACTTATCAGAGAGACCATTTGGCCTTTGGATTTTTGGGATTGGCTGGTCTCACTTAGCATAACAGTCTCCAACATCATCCATTTACCTACAAATGCCATAATTTTATTCTTCTTTATGGCTGAGTAATATTCCATTGTGTATATATACCACAGTTTCTTTATCCATTCATCTACTGAAGGGCATCTAGGTTGTTTCCATAATCTAGCTATTGTGAATTGAGCAGCTATGAACATTGATGTGGCTGCATCACTGTAGCAATCTGATTTTAAGTCCTTTGGGTATAGGCCAAGGAGTGGGATAGCAGGGTCAAATGGTGGATCCATTCCAAGTTTTCTAAGGAATCTCCACACTGCTTTCCAGAGTGGCTGCACCAACTTGCACTCCCACCAGCAATGTATGAGTGTACCCTTTTCCCCACATCCTCGCCAACACCTGTTGTTGCCTGTGTTCTTGATAAAAGACATTCTAATTGGGGTAAGATGAAATCTTAAGGTGGTTTTGATTTGCATTTCTCTTATAACGAGTGATGTTGAACATTTTTTCATAAATCTGTTGATTGCTTGTAGATCTTCCTCTGTAAAGTGTCTGTTCATTTCCTTGGCCCATTTATTGACTGGGTTATTAGTTACTTTCTTGACATGAGGCTTTCTGTGGTAAAGCTTTCCTTAAATTCTTCCAAGATGTAGTCATAGATTTTTTCTAGGACCAACAGCTTAAAGGATGCTTGAGACATCATCAGGAACACCTCTGGGCATTTGTTTTGAAAAGTTCCAGCATGCTCTTGCACCACCAGGACTGTTAGAGTCAGACGTTATTTTGAATAAGAATTGGTGACAACAGCTGGGTGAAAGTTCTCAGTAGCTTTATCATCAGCCTCCTGCTTTGATGGTCGGATCTTGTCACCCAGGAACATTTTCTACAGTGATGTCACTTTTAAACTTGCATTTTTTTTCCTCCCTGTGAATGCCTGCATTTAATTTACCTTTGAAGCAGGAAGACTGCACAACAAAAGGACCAGTAATACTGCCCGAGCTATGGGAGGGGCTAATCTGGGTCAAAACATTTCCTGAAGAACTGAGACACTTTTGATAACTTCCAGCCATGACACCAAAATTAATTAAACAATGAGTTTTCACAAAGATTTCTTTCTTGGTATCGCCTTTGAAACTTAAGGAATTTCACTGCTGTTCAGATGCTGGTGGTTGGATTAATATGCACCACTGCACAGGAACTAGGGACAAAATTTTCATATGCGTTTTAAAAAAGGTGACTCTTCCAAGGGTGCAACTGGAGTAATTTACATTTTTAGAAGCAAAGTCTCTTCAAAAGTTAAGGAGATCCAAGGTCAAAAGAAAATATCAGAGTTAGCTTAATCTTTATTTTTTTTAATCTATCTATCTATCTATCTATCTATCTATCTATCTATCTATCCATCTATCATTTATCGGTGCTGGAATTGGATCCAGGGTCTTGTGCATGCTCAGATGTGATCTACCTCTCAGTCACATCTCCAACCCTATTTTTTTTTTATAAAAAAACTTTTGTTTTGAAAAGAGTTTTGACAGTTTATAATGTCAAATACCAGGGCCTGAAAGAAGCAGATCCAAAGTACATGGGGCAGCACTGGTGGAGGATTATTAGGAGGAAAAAAGTGTTAAACATTTTAATAAGACAAATATGGCTCCTTGTGACTTGGTTTGTATATTTTTGACATGTATTGAGGATGGATGGATGGATATTTTGCCACTAGGCTCTTGGGAAGGCTATTGTATAATCTCTCACATGGACTCTGTTCCAGTTTTAATGTTTTTCTTGTTAATCTGTGAAAGTTTTTACATGTCATGTTACACTTAATATTTTTCTCACTTGAGTTGACTTTTTAAAAAATTTAGTAGTTTCATTGGGCATCTGAAGTTTTCTCTTGTCAAATTCATTATCTCTTTTTGTTATTATCCTTCATAATGTATTTTAGTATATTCTTATTTCCTTTTGAGGTTTAATAATTATTTAGTTCTATTTTCTTGTGGGTTTGAGATTTATGCCCAACTCTTTAACCTGTGTGGAGTTTATTTCAGCCTACGTTATAAAGTGAGGGTCGAAAGTGACTTTGTACCAACTTTCAAAATTGCTTTCTCAGCACAATTCCTGTTTCCCCTTTTTGTCCTTTAATGCAACCTTTAGCAAACGTTCAAGTTTTATAGTCTCCATAATGAAGTGTATTTCTGGATGCTCTAACTCTTACAGGTAAAATGCTAAGGCAAACAGCTAATGACTGCACTAATATATCAACTTCATTAACCAGGAGCAAATTCATAACACAGAAAGTTCACCATAAACCAGCACACCCATCAAAATGGAAAAGACAGTGAAGATGTCATGTGTTAACTTTCGCCATGGGTCGACTTTGGTTTGCTTTAGGGCTCATGGGTCACTCCATTTTTTTTCCGGACTGCATTAAGCCTCAGTCATTTGTGACTAGACAGGATTCAATCAGCTAAACCCCATCTTTGAAGGCAGTCTCAGAACTGAACACATACCTTTTCAGCTAATTCCTCTATGTCAGACAGAAGGCTTTTCATTGTGGTCTCGGCATTGTTGATTTGTATCTTTCTTAGGACATACTGGTTTTCTCTTTCTGACAGTCTTGTCTATGGGAAGAAAAGTTTTGTAAATTATCAGTAGGTGTGCACACCAGGTTTTAAAAAACATACATAAACCTCTTCCAGTATAGAAGGATTCAAGGTAGAATGTGACTCTGTTCTCAACAGAGGGGGAAACATGAATGTACTTGGGGCTGAAAGTCTTTGAGTTCCAATCACTTGGCCAAAGACCCTGCTCTGGGGCTAGCTGGTCACCAGGAAGAAAGGACATCTTTTACTAATTGGCACAAAGACATAATATAGGCTCATGGTATTCCTGGGTGTCCCTGATCTGGCCTTGGAGGAAGTAATCAACCCACCAGGATCAGTGAAGATAGACTCTAGAACCTCACTTTCCTCCTTTTGGTATAAAGGAAGTGATTTTCTTTGTTTAAGGCCACTTGCCCCTTCTTTCACATTTCTGAGGAGTTTGGTCTAAATGTAGCTTTTCTTGGATTAAGCCCTTTCATTCTGGCACCGGCTTCCTGTCAGTGACAGTGATATCCATCTTGGAGTTGTGCCTTTGAGGAAGGAGGAGTTAAATGCTCTGGGGCCTGGGTCTGGGTTGCTCAGAACTGCGTCCTGTGTCCAAGCAGGGATGTTTGGTCAAGAATGATTTCTAAATTTGAAATAGAATGCTCACTAAGATTCCACCCAGAGCTACAACTTTATGATGCTTGTTTTGGTTTAAACTTTATACTTTTGGTCAATTGCTGTGGATATCATTTACCTCTCCAAAAAGTAAGGAGCATTTACCATTGACAAGTACTAGTTCTAACTTCTCTACATATATCAACTCAGTGAATTCTCTCCACAACCCATGAACTTAGGCACAATCATCATCCTTATTCCCAGATGAAAAACGATGAAGAATAAAGAAGCTAAATGACTTACCACAGGTCACACAGTAAGTGTGAGATGAGATATAAATACAAACAACCTGGTGTCAAAAGTTATGCCCTTAACTATTAAGTAACAGAGTAAAACTGCACTGGTATTAATTCTGTTGTTCTTTTGGCTAACTATTATTGTTTTTAAAATTATCTGTTGGTTGTCATAGAAGTCTATCATTTGGGGGAAAAGCCTGTTAAAAGTTAGACACATAAGGATCTTTTAGGTCTATTTTTTCCACTGTCTGCCTTTAACTCGTTTATTTGATAGAGCTGTGAGGAGAAACAGTGTGTGTGTGTGTGTGTGTGTGTGTGTGTGTGTGAGAGAGAGAGAGAGAGAGAGAGAGAGAGAGAGAGAGAGAAAGAGAGAGATTGGGAAAAGGAGAGAGAATGTATGTGATAAGTAAAGGTGGCAGAGAGAAAAAGAGAAGAAATATTCTGGAGAAATTCCTCAAAAGCCTGCAGATTGAGGCAAGGTGATGGTAGTTTGTGGTAATGACTTGAACATACAGTTTCACAAAGGAAATAAGAGTTTTTACCTTCCCTCAATAGATACTGATCTTTTAGTTATTTCATTTTATAGATGGCAGCTCTCAACTAAGACCAAAGCTCAGCTTTTCATACTTCCCCATGAAACTGTGTGTTCTGTGAACCTACAGCTTCAGCAATCTGCAATACAGCGATGGCTCCGGTATCAGAAGGGCGGAGAAGAAGTTACTAGGTGTGATCCTGTGAAACCCGAATAAAAAAACAGCAGAAAGCACAACATTTCTGCATACTTTGAGGAGGTAGATGGTGGAGTTCATTTCATTCACGTGCCTGTGCGCTGCGGCACCAGATGACACACTCAGCAGCCCGGATTTGCTTTCTTCAATAGAGAGCGCTGCCAACCGCAGGTCGTCAGTCAGATCCCAGATGCACTTATCACAGCCTGGAGGTCAAATGGGCAAGTCATTACTTCAGATTCAAAAGTCACCGGGATGCACACTGCTCTAAGTAGATTCTGAAGGTGTACTTCCTTGCTTAATACCGATTTTATATTTGTTTCCTGCTCTGGTCCACAGAACTAGTCCACACATGGGCCCAACTGTACAGCAGGCACTATCCTTTCTTAAAGCATGACAAAATCACAGGCCACAGGGAAGGCAGGTTAACATGAACACGGCACACTGCATTGAGAAAGAAAGGAAACACAAAGGGCAAGCCATCTGCAGGATGCACAGGCAGGGAGGAGCCCCGTCTGCTTTTCGTTCGCCGTGGGAAAGCCCCTGTGTGATTCTACTCTAGTCTCTTGCTTGGTGCCAGCTAATGACACACTATTTACTGAGCATCTTCCCTTCCCTGTCAGCATGTCAAAGTCAGCATTCAGTGCCAGTACCTCCAGGACTCAGCTCCTTCCCTGGGCCTGTCTCACTTCCTGTCTGGATGAACACTTCAGCAGGAGGAGGTCTGTGGGGGTATCACTGTTGACCTACGTCATATCCTTGTCTCTGAGATGGTGCCAAAGTTCAGGCTGAGCCAGGGATCATGGGAGGCAGGCCCTGGCTTCTCATTGCTTCTCATCTTTCACACTTGAGTGCCTCTGATCACTGTGATCACCCCCTGGGACCCCCGTGGTCAGAAGGACACACACCATGTTTTGAAACCTGTCTTGTTCCCCTTGCAACTTGCCCTTTCCCTCAGGCTGTGCTCTGGTAAACAGACACTAAAGGGTTAATGTTGTTAATATGTTAATTTGTTATTTGAAGGTTAATGTGGTTTTACTTATAAACTCTCTCAGGAAATGAGTCCCCAGCCAGCACATCAGGCTACTGGGGGAGGTATGCAGGGCCAGGCCAGCATCTTGATGTCCTTAAATAGACCTGGCTGGGGAGGGGGATCTATTTGATCACTTTGCAAACTTTGCCCTGCTTGTGCCTCATGTCCTGTGCCATTTTCAAGATGGGATCACTGGTAATAATCTCTGCCCAGAGGGACTCTGGGATGAAGGTACTTTTGTTTAGGGGAGGGGCTGCCTAATGTTAAATAGTCTTTAAGCCAAAAGTTTTGTTTCCAGTATAACCGCTTGTGATTTGATGAATGGAAGTAATGGAGTAATCCAGCAAAGAAAAAAGGCAGGTCCACTTTGTAATCCCTGACTATTTTATTTCTGATCCCACTTCAGATTTGGAGTGCCTCGGGAAAAGGTGCTTATATCTTTTGGTCTCAGTTGTGGCAGATGCTGTAAAGCATTGTCTGTGTATCATCTTATCTGAGGACCTAGAGGGACAATACAGAAACATGAGCCAAATGAGCCCCGCCACTGGGATTTACTCACGAGCAAGATGCTGAATGTGAAGACTTGATAAATAAGTTTTCTAAAATAGAGCCATGTAAATGGAAACCACCTAGCGGCTGACTGGAATCAAGTGGACCACCAAGTAGCTTTGTGTAGGGTCCATTTGGTGGAGGTTCAGGCAGGGTTAAACCCAGAAGTGGAACTGCAGCATCAGTGTCTAGAGAGAGTGATATTGCATAGCTCTTCTTAATCCCACACCTGCAGCACATTAGAGAAAGTGGGGTTAGTCAATCATGTGTGTTATTTTTACTTATGGTTGGGCAGTCCATGCCTGTAGGGAGTTCAAAACCTTCTTCCAAGCACTCTCCGGTCACGCTGTCACATGGGCCTCCTCCACAATTGCACACTGTGGGAAACAAAGACAAGTGATGAGGGAATCATCTCTTAATGCTTAAAATAGGGCAATATATTCATGGTTTCTAGAAATACTGGCTTTTTGTGTGTAATTCTTCAATGGGGATCAACTGCATTCATCATTGAGACTCTGTGGAATCTATAACATGGAGATTGTGCTCCCCCAAGCCCCATGTAACTAGGGCAAATGGGATTATTAAAGGTGACCCTGAGGCAAAATTATATCTAAATTTTCTAGCATTCTTCTCTCAGCTCTTTGGAATTCTGCCATGATAATTTTTCTACTTTAATCCAAAAAATCCTGGTAAATTTTACAAAGTATAAATGGCCACAGAAAGTTCAGCATTCAACTTGAAACTGAAAGCCATCCTTTCATCAGGGATGGATTCTCCAGTTTAATCCAACCTCAGGGTTGGTCTCTGCCAGGTGTGAGGGAGAAGCAGCCCCAAGAGGAGTGAGTGAGGAGGCCCAGGAACAATTCTTGGCTCCCAAGCACTTGACCCTTGGCAAGATAGACTCCAAACCTCCAAGTGATAGCTATCAGTGGGATGGCTAGGAATAATGCCAGGGAAACAATTAGGAGCATATTTACATGAGTTTAAAAGACCGGAGAGCCCATCATTCATCTGCTAATGATTTTCAATAATGCCTTTTGAAAAAAAAACAAACCAACCAACCAAAATCCCAATCTTTTCAGGCTGCTCATTTTCCACTGAGTTTTTGTTTTGTTTTGTTTTCTTGGGTTCTGGGAATTGAACCCAGGGCCTCCCACATTCTAAACATAGCGCTCTGCCACTGAAGCACACCCTTAGCCCCTCCACTGAATTTTGGTGTGGAAATTAATTTGTAATATTTAAAGTGGAATTCCTAAACTATCTCTGCCAGCAGTAAATTGGAACAGAAATTTGATTTTCCCCTACCTTTTAATTGCCTTTACAGATTAAAAAAAAAATGAGCTTCAAGGGTGATATTCATTTATTATATTTCAGCTATGTAATGTTCCACAAAATGCAGATTTACTAAACCTCTCAGTAAGATCATTCTTTATTGCTTCCTATATGGGTTTCTTTTCTAAGAGTGACTTGTATCTTTGTCATTTAAATATAGGCTTTGTAGATATTTTGAGAGTAAGGGCACCAACCTTCCAGGCTTTGATCTTTTGTGTGTGTGCTTGTGTGTGTGTATGTGTGTGTGTGTGTTGGGGATTGAACCCAGGTGTGCTTAACCATTGAGCCACATTCCCAGCCCTTTTTAAATTTTATTTAGAGACAGGATCTCACTAAATTGCTGAGGGCCTCCCTAAGTTGCTGAGGCTGGCTTTGAACTTGTGATCCTCCTGCTTCAGCCTCCAGAGCTGCTGGGATCGCAGGTGTGCACCACCACATCCAGCCCAGGCTTTCATCTTCCCAATACTCTTTCTGATGACCTCTTTCTCTCTCAGGTCTGACAGGACCCAGTGCTTCTTTTGTTTTGCCCTGAGTCTTGGAGTTATGGCTCTGGATGCATTGCTTTCTTCTAGACATGTTTACTTAATTGAGGCTTCTTCAGATCATACATATACCTTCTGGATTTTAAATTGTCACTTCTTAGGTCTTTTCAAGGGGGGGTCTGTTTCAGTGAAGGGATCTCCTATCGAAGGATGCCATAAAAGCACAGTATCTCCTTCTTTCCCTTCCTTCCTCAAAGTCACATAGGAATAAGAAATTCTCATCCCTCTTTACTCTTAGAGGGAAACAACTTCACTTCTGAAGAGCTTTACTCTATGTAGCAAATGAACTAGAGAAATAAGGAATAAAATGTGTACTCCTCAGTCTAACTGAAGTCTAACCAGAAAGATTTCTTATACCACTCCTAAAATATTTATTTTGATAATTAAGGAAAAGAGGATGGGGCATGATTAAAGTGTACTATTGGCTTGCTCATAGACTTCCTGAATTCTCAATTTTACTAAACAAAACAGAAAGAGGAGACTAGCTTCTAGGATAGGAAAACTGATATGAACCTTGCAAGGTTTCATTCAGTTCTCTGACCCATCGTAGGTATCCATGAGGTTGGATTTATATCTTTGATCAAGGAAGGACTAAGATGATAAGACAAAAATTCATTGTGTTAATTTTTTGGTTCATTCTATGTATGAGCTTATTTACAATAACAGTCTTAATTAAAATTTCTAAACTGATAAATTTGGGATGCATATTCCTGAGAATGTGTATTGTCCTGGGAAAATAAAAAGGGATACTTCTTGTAATGTTTTCCCAAGATAAATTTTATATTTTTTTGTTCTAGGAATCGAACCCAGGGATGCTTAATCACTGACCCACATCCCTAGTCTTTTTATTTTATTTTGACACAGGGTCTCTCTAATTGCTGAGGACCTTGCTAAGTTGCTGAGGCTGAGCTAGAACTCGTGATTCTCTTGCTCAGCCTTAGTTGCTGGGATTACAAGCATGTGCCACCATGTCTAGCTCTGAGATAAATTATTTATCTAAATTCAGTATTAATGAAGGGCCATGCCAGTCAGGCAGCTGACTTAGGATTTACAATACTGCACCTGCACAGTTCTTGGCTGTCCTGGCGTCCCCGTAGTACCCAGGAGCACAGCGTTCACACTTGAATCCAGTGGTGTTTCGTAGGCAGTTCCTACATTGGCCAGTGACTTCATCACAATCTTCAAAGATCAAGTTGGGGTCTGAATTTCCACTGCAGTCACATTTTTTACAGGTGCTTCCAATGAGCAAGGGGTTTCCATAGTAACCAGGAGCACATCTGAAGGGTGGTAGCATGTTAAACATTTAGCATCCATAGTTGTTATTCCTTTTTATGTAAAATCTTTCCTACATAGAGGAAAGGTATAGTGGGTATTTGTAGATTGCCCATCCAGAATCCATTCCTACTCTTCCATCTTCCTAGTAGGAAAAGACCTTGCTTCTAAGGAACTATCCCTCCTTATTGTGCTGTAGGCCATTGAGTTCAGCCTGATGCCAGATATAGGAATGTCTAGATTAAAGTAGTGTACGAGGCATTGCTGGTCATTCCAGGGATTGAGCTGGCAGATGATGGGTGGGGTCAGAATTGCTAAATGCACTGCAATGAGAGGCATAGAGGGCAGAGTTGAGAAATGTCCTGGCCAAAATGTTAATAACACCTCTACTGAGAAATATTGGTGGAAATCACCATCTGTCCTGCTGTAATTCATTGCTTAGACAATCAGAACCAAGCATTCTCATGGCCCAAAGGGATTAGCTCAGGAACTATTCCATGGGATTGTAACTCTAACTCCTATTTGAGAATCATGGAAAGGCCTTCCTCCCATCTTCAGGTAAATGAAGAAGCCCTGAGGCATCACTCTTAGCTCCTGGCTGCCATCTTGTGATGGAGTGAAGCCAGTCTGGGGACACTGCAGATGGCAGAGCTGGGAGTACCACAAATAAATAGAGCTGGAGCCCAGAATGCCATGCTTCTGGATATTTTCATAGGTAAGCCTATAGAGACCAGGCTCTTACCTGCACTTACTATAGGGGCAAAGCCAATACCTGTCGTCATACTGGCTGGGCTCTACAGGAGGAAGTCCAGCTGAGTTGGAGAGCAGAGACTAAAATCTATCCAGCCTTTGTTAACCTTGCCAAGCTGTGCACTCTGGGAAGAAGTGCCTTTCTTTACTTTTCCCAAATGTGCCAGGAGAGTCCCTGCCATGAGAGGTGGGACTACAGGCCCCATCTAAGCAGGGAGTGTGCTATGTGGTTATAGTTAATTGTTACTAGAATGTAGCCTTGAGGGAATGCAGGATTTTTGTGGCCAGGTCTTCCTATGTTTGAAGAAAAAAGTGAAAATTTGAAGATTTATGTGGAAATGCAATTTTTTAAAGTTTGGCTGAAGCTTTGAAAGAATATTATGCTGGTAAATCTATACGTGTTTGCTGGTTAATTGTGGAATCTCCTTTCCTTTGGACCCTAAACTAGTGTGGAAGATGAACTAGCTGGAGCTGAAGAGAGTTCGGGAGTGGCTGAAAGGAACATGGGGTCACACCACAATGGGAGTGCAGGTCAGTAGAGAGTTCTGATGTGACAGGGAAAAAGAAAGAGCCAGAGGAAATATTCCAGTGTGATGAAAGTGATGGTGAAGGAAGCCAGTGCTGGCCTTAGTGTGCAGGCTGGACTCCAAGCTGGAACAGGGAGACCAGGGTGGGGTACAGAGGGCTTGGGTTGGGGCACTGGCCTTGGGAGTGGAGAAGAAGGGAGAGCATTCCAAGGAAATTAACAGGCCCTCGCCAGTAATAACAAGACACTATGTTTTAAAAAGGTTTCCCTTTAGAGAGTCATGATTCAGAACACTTGAAAAATAGAGAAATGAAAAAAAAAATCACACCTGTAATCCCAGGATCCTAATCAAATGATTATTGAAGAGTTTGTGTATGTTCTCCTAGCCTTAATTCTTATGTCTCAGTTTTCTGTACAGTTGTAATGATGACATATATTCAGTCTTTACGCCCTTTGCTTGCATTGTGTTCCACAGCTCCACCTATGTGAGATTATTACAGCTGACACTTGGGAAAAAGGCCACAGAGGCCTGGCCTTATGAGGCTGAGAGGCCACTTCCATTTTCTGGGGTCACATAGCTAGGAAGTCACAGTGCAAGGCTCAGACCTTCTAACCCTGATGCTCTTTCCTTTGCTCCCTTCAGGACCACACTGCTGCTGCTATAAATGAATGAGTGAATCCATTCAACAGAGGGACAATTCACGTCCATTTTATGTAAGGCACAGGGGGAAACAGAAAGGAAAAAACACAGCCCAGGCTCTGAAAGGACAATAAGTGAATTAAACATAATATAATAAAGTCTAGAAACCAAAGTCTATGAAAAAGATGAGAATGAATATAGAGACACCACAAAGAGACACCAAGAGGAAATGTTCAGAGTCTTGTTATTCATACTTTCTCATGACTTACACCTCTGTTCCCCACACCAGCAGAAATTATCCCTCTATGGAACTTGTGATTGGATTGAATCTCTATCCTTTGTGCAGTTCACCAAAAGAACAATATTAGACCCTTAGGCAATTGAAATGGGACTGAGATCTACTACTTTGATGTGTAGCTGGAAATCTTGAGGACACAGAGTGAAGGGACTTTACAAGATTATGTCCAGATGCATTTCCTTGCTTTTTACATTTATTTCCACTGCATCTGATCTCCACAGGTTGCCACTTGGTC
This sequence comes from Glaucomys volans, assembly GCA_020662805.1. NCBI lineage: Eukaryota > Metazoa > Chordata > Mammalia > Rodentia > Sciuridae > Glaucomys > Glaucomys volans. The sequence goes on from JAJEJO010000498.1 coordinate 232,712, forward strand.
TTTCACAAGAGAAAAGCCAAATTTTCTATTATGTAAATTGGAATCTCAGTCACAGGGAAACCTCATGTGACTTACTCTGAGTTTCAAGAAGATCTGTTTGTGGTAGCTCCGAAGTTAAGTCTGAAGTTGTAGTCCTAATTGCAGACACTGCCAATTTCATAAAGTGAGCATACAAAGGTTTAATTTTTTGGTAACTCCTGCAAATCCATGTGTATAAGATAAGGCAGCTGGAGCGTGGGAAACTAAGTGACCTGCTCCTTGCTGCAGGGGTCAGCCCTCTTACGGAACTCTAAGTTCAATGCTTCCATTTCACAAGTCTGACATTAGTGAATTAATTTATTAAGAAGTTAATGATTATAACAGCCAAATAACCAAATGCTATTTATGTACCACCCTCAAAGAGCTAATGACAAAGAATCAAAAGGTCCAGTAGTTGGCTTTGGAATCAGAATTTGAGGCCTGGGAATGTAGTTTAGTAGTAGAGGGCTTGCCCAGCATGCCAGGGGATAGGGTTTTAATTAAATTAAAAAAAAAAAAAAAAAAAAGAGAGAGAAAAGAAAAGAAAAGAAAAAGAAAGAAAGAAAGAATCAAACAAACAAAAAACAAAACAAAACAAAAAACCCGGGAAAGCAAAAAACAAAAAAACCCCAGCCCAGTCTGATTTTTTTATCCATATCTCATTTCTAGATCTATTAATGACTTGTTCTATCTGGAGAAAATAGAGTTGATAGGTTTACAATGCAAACAAAAAACCCAACATTATGAACTTTGTCATTTCATTTAGTGATCATAATATTTGGGTAAAACCAGAAACTCAAAGATGTTGTTTGGAGAAAAGATGATTTTGACCAAAAACTGTAGTTTTGGGATTTGTAGGAGCTCTTCTCCTCTTCTTTTTCTCTTCTTTTTCTCCTCCCAGGGCCATATATCTGTCACCTAATACCTTCCTCAAAGGGGACCAAACTCGTAGCCTAGGAGGCACAGAAGCTTTTCTGGGAGGGTTCAAATCACTCTGTAGGTGTCCTTGAGGGTAAAAAAGAAGATGTTCAAAGACAGAAGAAAGCACCTGTTCCACAGCAGGTGCCACCCAAGTATTCTTCACTTCTTTATGAAAGACTGGGACATAAGAAAAGGAAAATGCATGCAACCTGTTCAAGATTACACACAGGAGTCCAGAGGCAAGGCCCAAAGCAGGCAGTCATAAGAACTCTGCAAATACTAGAGCTGATAGCTTGTTTGAAAGACTTGGGGCCTTCAGAAAGAATTAGACTTCTTTTCTGTATCACAGAAAGCCTCAATAACTGTCAGCTTTCTCTTTGTCATTTTCCTTATTCTTCTCTTCTACCACTAAAGCCATTCTCCAAAATCACTATCACTGTTATCATCATTATCTTTGATGATACTCTGTTCTGCCTTTCCCCTTAGAGTTTCAAGGTCACCTTGGTGTATGCCTTAATGTGCCCCATTATTCTTTCCCAATCCTCAAGCAACAAGACCCACATGACAAATCATCATAGAGTCTTAGCACATTTTATACTTCACCACAACATCGAATGAATGAAAGTATATTCTTCAGGCTGCCATGAGAGGGAATGTGGAACACCGAAGCACTGAGATGGTGTTAAGTTTGTCAACTGAGCACTGCAGTGAACATGGAGGATCCTGGGTTTTGGTTTTGGGGTTTCACTGCTAACTGATTGTATGACCTTCCATTAAGTCCTCTCATAGCTCTAAGTCTTGACATTCCTCATCTTGAAAATGTACTTCTTGTGGGGTAAAGGTCACACTGGGGTGAGAATGTGAATTGCAAAACTCCTTCTACAACCCTTGTGCATTTTCTAATTATCTGCATTTGCAGACCACTTCCATTTGCAGTGACTTAGTCAATTCGGGGTCACCCTCGCTTGCACTGTCTTGCAGTGTGATGCCATGTGTCACTTTGGAAGTTTTCAGAGTCCCACCAGCAAGAAGGCTTTTGCCAGACACAGCCCCTCAACTTGGACTTCTCAGCCTCCAGAACTATAAGAAATAAATTTATTTTCTTCATAAATTACTCAGTTGTGGTATTCAGTTATAATAACAGAAAACAGACCTAAACACTACCACTTGATGAAATTATCTCCAAATGCAGAAAGACCTACAGTGTTCTTGGTTTGGATTAATTTGTACTCTTGTTTGAAATCGGTATCCATACAAATCATCTGCATGTTTTGAAAAGCTCTTGTAGAGAGGTTCAAGTTCACCAATATATTGGAAAAATAGATTAGGTGAAGCTTTGGCTATTGAACTCAAACAGAAACCCTCCCCTCTAACTCTCCCAGGGTCAACACAAATCAGAAGCAGCTAAGGCTACCTCTTTTTGAATGCTCCAACCCCTCCATGGGGCAGAACTCACTTCTTCCACTACACTTTTGAGTAGATTTTGCTTGTCTTTGTGTTTAACATTTACTTTTTTCTGCTTTGTAATGAATGATTTTTCTGGCTTCTCTCCTCCTTAGCTTTGATGTTCCTTGAGAACAAGATGAATCTATGCTCTACCCCTTCCACACTGAATTTTGAGCTTGATTTTTGATGTAAAAGATCTCAGTACTTTTCTTTTAAGAAAGGTAGAGGAGGGGTGAAGGTTTGAGGTGGGGTGGACAGAAAAAAAGAAAAAGCAGAGAAGTCCCTCAAACTGGGCCTTCCCATACAGAGAAAAGGTCTTATGGGAAAACCCTCAGGGGGAAACCTACTTGGTTGGTCCCTGGGTTGGTGCAGCCCCTTGTCAAAGTGAATAACATCAGCAGTGGTTCCCCTGAATATCAGAGGCTTACCTAACTGAGATGTCAGAAAGGCACTTAGGAAGAGCAGAGTAAGGACAGGACAAGAATCCAGATTTCTAAACCCAAAGGTTCAAATCCAGTGTCCCCCACTTAGAAGCAATTTGACTTCAGATCCCTCCCATCACCTCCCTCAGCTCAGTTTCCTCACTGGCAAAATGACAAGATGACACCTCCTCTCAGAGTGGGTGTGAGGCTGACCAGTGAGGAATGCAAAGCAACAAGGACATAGGAAGCAATTCGTCAGTGACACTGTTTCATTCAAAACATAATTTCTAGCTAAGGAAATTGAGATTCAAGAAGATAAGCCAACTCATCCCAGGCTTACATTATACCAGCGGTAGCAGGTGGAAAATGACCACAGTGACCACAATGGCTTGAACTGCCATCAGTTAATTTTCATGGAACATTTATTAAGTGCCAGATGCCATATGAAAATTTTTCTGATATCAGCTCAAAATAGCCCTACAAGGTAGATTCCTTCATCTTCTCTGTTCTGTAGATGTGGGATTGGCACTTGGGTCAATTAACTTCCCTGGGAGCATCACAATGTGGTAGAGTTCAGACACAGGCTGATGCTAAATCTCTTTTACCACTTTATATCCATGTCCTAAATTCTTTCTTAATCCTATAATTCCAGAGCCTGACCCAGTCCTAATGGGCAATGACAGATTTGTTATCTACAATCCCACATCTGGGGTGGGCATGCCGTCCTGTGTCAGGGTGGGGGGCCACTCTTGCAGACAGAACACTTATCTGCATGACTGTGCTCTCATGTTCCCTAGAGTCAAGGCTAATTCACTTCTTCCAGGCCTTGCACTTGATCAGCAGAGCTCTATTTAGAGGCATCAACTCTTCTCATAACGAGCACCATGTACCCACTAGCAACATTGCTCAGTTCCTACCTGACTACACTGAGTTTAACCTAAAATACTGAGTAGGCAAACCTCCATCACTGGCCGATTAATAACCTCTCAGACCCCCACTGAACCAGACAATGTGTAATCGGCATCTTCATATCCCTGTGTCCCCAAGTAAGGAAATACAGAATAAGCGTGTCACAAATATTAATTATCCCAACGTAATCTGATCACCCTTGTCAGTCCCTGCCAAGGGATGAAATTCATGTGGGCCCTCAGCTCTCAGTTTCCCTCTTAAGACAGAAACAACAAAAAGAAAACAATTCAAATTTCTTGAGTGAAAGAATTATCTTCATTTTACACTTTTAATAATCATAAAAATAATGTAGAAATTCCCTCTGTCACACAGGCACTGTGACTTCTTTTGAGTTCCAGAATTACTTTTTGAGAGACTCAAGAGTGTTTTCTTTGGAGGCAAGATTGCTTATAATTAAAGGTTTATTGTTAAAATCCCAGGCTGCATTTGTGAGCCCCAATCTGGCCAGGAGGAGTGGTGGGAAATTGCCCTGAGCGTGCGGTCACTGAGAGGAGCAGCCCACAGACATGTGACTAGACAGGAGGTTTGACTAGTAGCTCTGGGACCTTCCCTCGCTGTCTTCACAGAACTATACACCATTTAGCTAATTATACACCATTAAGCTGTAACACAATGGTGAGGCCAATGTTAATGATGTTCCTGTTAAAATATGAAGACCTTTCTTCTCTTTCAGTGAAAGGCATTTCATCTTAGAAAACTGTGAGCAGCTGACAGGTGGGCTAATAGCAAATATCTTAGGAAATAATTTAGGGAGAACCCTTGCATGTATTCTTAGTCACCAAGGTCTTTCCTATTTGAGCAAAGCAAGAGCAATGTTAAAACAGGGATTCAGAAAATCCAAACTCTCATGAGTTTCAGGAGATGGAGTAAAAATGAGTCAAATAATAGGTCAGTGCATTTAAAAATTGACCCCGGAAGCCTCACTCTTTGTGTGTGTGTGTGTGTGTGTATTTGTGTGTGTGTGTGCGTGTGTGTGTGTGTGTGTGTGACATTCATTGTAGTACTTGTTCTCAATGATGGAGAGAGGAGTGTTAATAAGACCATCTAGAGAATCTTCTCTACATGCAGACTGAGTTTCCTTTTTCCCCATCTTTTCATCCTGAGATGTAGTCCTGGCTTGGATCCCAAAGGAACCTATTGTCATAGCTGTTTCAGGGCATGAGATTTGGGGAAAGTTCCCCCAAGGGGTTCTGAAATGTGACCCTTCAGTCCCTCTTCTTAAGCATCCATTCTAAGACCTACTGAAGAGGGCAGAGTGACGCGTAAAATCAGAAAGCTTCCTTAGACCCACTGAAAATAGAGAATTTTATTTACCTACCTTTCACAGTTAGGTCCAGCATAGTTTTCTTTACAAATGCACCGAACAGCTCCATTTTTCCTATAGCAGGATTCTGCAAAACTAGTATTGTGAATGAATGTTAGAAGTCAATTCCATATATCATTGAAAAGACTAGCTTAATTTTTTATTACATCATTTTTACCTTGGCTGTCCTCAAATTTTAGTGGGTGTGATCATTTGCTTTATTTATTTAAACAAAATCATTACCTTTCAGGAAAGTTTGGATCAGCAAGGCCAGACAGAAAATACCACTCCAATGGTAGGAATGTTTTCAGGTACACCTTACTTCTCCATAGAGATACTTCATTATTTTTGCTTAAACCTGTGGGAATTTCTGTGGGATATCACACTATCTATCTGTCTATCCATCCATCCATCCATCCATCCATCCATCCATCTTTTATATAACATCTACATTTCAAATATGAGTCTCAAATACATACTTTAAAGCTAGAAATGAAATAACCAAAATTTACCTCTGATTTTAGATTAATATAAGAATTTCCTCTTATTCCCACCACTTCCTCTATATACATTTGAAACTTTCCCCATATTTTTCCACAGTAGACCTCTTCTTTTAGAGATCAGAAATAGTCCTGAACTATATAATATCCACAGAACCTTGATTTCTTGCCTTTAAAAATTAGGAATTGTGGTGAAGAGACTGGTTGATCAAAGTCACAAAGCAAGTTGTCAAGCAACAAATGGGACTCACAATAAAAAGATTTTAGTCCATGGAAACTCTCTCATTTTATTTTAAGGATAAAAAAATTAAGGTATAGGGCAGAAATGTAATTAATATATTGATTCAACAGAATAAATAGCTATCCTAATTATTAAGGTAGGAGAAATGCAATACTAATTTTCAAAAATTTACAGGAAAAATTTATAGGGACACATGAATCGTGTGAGATGTAGAGGCGTGTGTTAAAAATTTTAAAGACTTCTAAATTAGTTTAGGCTTAAGAACTAGGCAATCGATGAAGTACGACCTGCTGCTCTCACGTTCCTGCATGTAGCAGCAATTTTGCCCTAATGATCTCTGAAGGAAAGCAAATGGATGTGTTTGCTTTGTTTTGAGACATTTATAAAATCAGTCAGAAAATGGTACGTGCTTCTCAGTGCAAGTCAATACCATAATTTATTTTCTCTAACAGTTCAGTAAAAACATCCCAAGGAAATTACATTTCCTTGGACTTTTGCCCTTTATTTTGCTTGTTCTTATTCCTCAGCTGACTTAAAGAAATGTCTCAGTTGAGTCCAGAACATGAATAAACCCTCATGCCTCTTTCTTTGAAGGTGTTCCATCAGCAGACCGCCCACAGCTCAAAGATGAAACATCTGTGGAAGTGTCTGAAGTCACTTGCCTTAGCCAATGTCCTACTGTTTCAAACAGATGACATTTTCTTTAATTGGAGTGATTACCATAGCTCCTGGTAGATGTGGGGGATGTCTGGTCAACCCCAAAATAAATAAATGAACTCTATGCAAATGGTCCTTGGGAACAACGGCATGATCATGGGTTGCCACGAGGCAGACTCAGAAGAAGCTCCAGCCATCTGATGAGGTTCATTTTGTTTTTTCATAAGCATCAGCTGTTTGTTTTTCTTAGGGCATCATCCATTATTGGCTAAGAAAATGACAACACGGAGTCTTTCTCAGCCCATTCTAGCCACTGTGGCACCCCCTGCAAGTGGAAGGATGCTTTTTGCTCTGAGAAAACCATCAGGGAATATAAAGGAAAACACTCAGTCCTTTGTTTGCTTAACTCCCTCAAGCATTATTTCCATGCTTTCTGATGTGGCTACTGTCAGTGGAAATCCAAATCCTGGGTCTGTAAGCTCCACCCAGGGGTCTTTCAAGTGGAATTCAGATTCCAAACTGGTGCTCCTTTTTTTTTTTTTAAGTTATGATACTTTTAATTTTATAGAATGCAGCACTATGAATATTTTTTAAAAGGCAGAAAGAGACAAGGGACATTTGACTTTTGGTATGATACCTGGTTAATATTTGAGGTCAGTTAAACTTAAGTCAATAGTAAGAACAAATCAAAGGTTAGAACTTCATAGGACCCAAGATAATTTTTTTCAGTACTCTGATCACAGATTACCCGCTTCCTACCCTTTATAGCCAATATTTCCCCAATAGTAGAACTTTTGCCACAATAGGGAAAATTCAGTAAAATCTCAGAGTACTCTCTCACCCTAATTCCTCTCCCTGCCACATAATGCTGTTTACTCATAAGTAGCACATTTTTTTGTTTTAATTTTCAGTAGATTTTTTGACCTCAAATCTGTTTTTCTATTGGTGAGTATGCACTAACTTGGGAGCACATTCCCTAGGTCTCTCACTTGCTGCTTTGAACCCTGGATCCACTCACACACACAGAGCATGGGTGGAAATGGTTGTCCTCATTGTCTTTGGAAACTGCTTCCTTCTTTAGAACACTTTTCAGTAGACTCATTACCCAACTGGCAAGTTTCTGCTTCATTTATTGGAAAAAGCTAACAGCCTTCAGAAGTGCTTCTTGCTCAACTAAAATAATCAGGCTCAAAAGGCAAAGAGTCATTTGCTGTAGGAGCTTCAAAAATTGCTGTATTTTGTCATATTTTAATGAAGACAAGACTTTTTGACTGTTTTATACACTGCTGTGTCACCAGTAACTAGTACATGACTGGCATGAGAAATAAGTTCTCAGAAATACCAACTTTTATATTGGGACATAATAAGTGCTCAGTAAGTATATTGTATGATTTCATGTTGACAAGTCTTAGTCCAAAGAGAATGATGTTCTAAAAGCCTTGTATCTCAAGACATTAATGTCAGATAATTTGGATGAGAAGTCTTGTCATGGGAAGGGGGCTAATGTGCAAAAGAGTGACAATGCAATTAGAAGGAAACATCTGAAAATGCCTTCCTAGTTCATGTTTCTATCTAAAGGAATTGCCAGCAGCTCAAAGCTTATAAAATCCTTTCTCAGCAGATGATGCTATACATTACCTATATTTACATGGCTGAATGACCAGAACTGGTTACTAGAAAGTTAAAGGTAATATATTTAACAAAATAACTACACCATTGCAGGGAAGAAGTATAATAGACATCAGGTGTGGCTAGGACTCATGTTCGAGAAGAGAATATTAATGAACAATTAAAGATTATACCTACATGAGGCAAAGGGAGCTCATAAATCAGAACATCCTTGAGTGAAAAAAGCAGAACATTCAATGTTTGTGTTTTTACTCTCACACTCTGTGCCATTCATCTTGCACACATTATTAATACTATCAGACATGAAAGATCACAGACCAAGGAGGCAGTCTCATGGTTTCTAAGGAAAGATGGGGCCATATAAATTCTGACATCACTGACTGTCAGGCTTCTGTCTCACACTTTTGCGTGAAATGTTAATCAATATTGGTATTCAATTAAGGAAAACAATTAGGGAGAAATTTTGTTGCCATCCTACCTCTTTCTCTTTATCAGTAAGTATGAGTGTGAATGTATGTGTGAATGTGTGTGTGTGTGTGTGTGAGAGAGAGAGAGAGAGAGAGAGAGAGAGAAATACTTTGACTTTTTTAAGAAGTCGTTTTACATGTGTTATTTAATTCAATCTTCACACCAGCTGTCATTTATATAAATATTGCATCTAAACATTTAGAACAAGGCTTGCCATAGAATACATAGAATGTGAGTATTTGAAAAAAATTCTATACTGTGTTTTCATCAAAGCCCACATCTACCTTACATCCTTCCATATGCATGGCACCAACCCAGAGTCGCCACACATTTGTCCTAGTCCAGTTTCACAACATGTGATACAGATTCTGCCTTAGTTTGATTTATTTACTAAGGAAAAAGTTGAGATCCAGAGCAGGTGAAACAGAAATAGGAATCTGGGTTGGTTACTCTTTCTCTTTGTGGTATAATTAAAAGCATATATTTGTCTTTGTTGGGATTCCTAGCATAGGGCTTTGATAACCCTTGCATTTTCTAGGTGCAAAGGGTACTTTCTTGGGGCAGGGGGATGCGGGGATTGAACCCAGGGGCACTTGGTCATTGAGTCACATGCCCAGCCCTATTTTGTATTTTATGTAGAGACAGGGTCTTACTGAGTTGCTTAGAACCTCACTGTTGTTGGGGCTGGCTTTGAACTCACAATCCTCCTGCCTCAGTCTCTGGAATTGCTGGGATTACAGGCATGCATTATCACTCCCTGCAAAAGGACACATCTTTATTTTGTTCATAACAAACCTCTTCCAACCATTCCTATGTTTATGCTTATGAGAAACCCATTGAACTCCTAGAAGGCTCCAGAGTTGGGGCTGGTCACCAGAGGGAATGACCATGGAACTAGAATCCTCCCCTCCAACCTCCAGGGTGTTGAGGGAGCTGGAGGTAGAGCTCAGCCACCAATGGCTAGAGATTTAATCAATTGCTCGTGAGAAGAAGCTCTGATAAGAGCTCTGGGTTGTGCACACCTGGATGTGCCCTTGGAGAGGATGTGGACTCTGTACCCTCTCCTTCTGTTCTGCCTCCATATTTTCCTTATAAACTTTCCTTTGGTTGTTCCTGCATTAAATCCTCTATAACAAATTTTTAATCATAAGTATAGCACTGTTCTAAGGGAAGGGTTGAGAGAGTCCCCAGTTTTGTAGTCTGCTGGGCAAAAGTGTGTGGGTAGCCAGGACACCCCATTTTTGATTGGAAGCTGAAATGGGAGCAGTCTTCTGAAACTGAACCCTTAACCTCTGGGGTCTGCACTAACTCCAGGTCCTTACATTCAGAACTGTAACTATCAATTGATTGGAGGACACCCAGTTGGTATCAGAAAATTGGAGAATTGGTTGCTATTTGGAAAACCAATCATCATTATCCCATTTTAATTTTACATACTCCTACTTTTAAGCCAATAAGATGGCCAGACATGACTTTGTTATTGGATTTAAACATTTTATGTGCTGAAAAATAATTCTACTATTTCTCTTTATAAACTTGTCTATTCTCTAACTTATTACTCAGGTAAAATATAGTCAGGAGTGAGTGAGAACTTTTTTTTTCTTTTTGAGTCATCTGTGAGCCAACTGATATTAGAGATGCCTTCTGTTTATCTATTCTAATTCTGATTGAAAAGTCCATATGCTTGCCTCATGTAAGAAAACTTCTACTCCGAGAGTCAGAAGAGATGACAATACTCAAAATGCTATATTATAATGAGTCTGTTGGTATTTCCAGTTGAGATCTCTCCAGTTGAAGAGATTGCCTATAATCCCAGCAGCTTGGGAGGCTGAGGCAGGAGAATCAGGTATTCAAAGCCAGCCTCAGCAAAGCAAAGTGCCAAGCAACTCAGTGAGACTCTGTCTCCAAAATAAAATACAAAATGGGGCTGGGGATGTGGCTCAGTGGTCAAATGCCCCTGAGTTCAATCCATAGTACTGACCCTTCCTCCACATAAAAAAGGAAAAGAAAAGGTGAGAATAACCCTGCTTATGAATCTTGGGAACCTTCCATGCACTCCAGTGTTTGGGGAACAGAGTCATCACCTACACTGCACATGCCTCCCCTGAAGTGTATTTACATTAGATATTTTCCTATATTTTTTCCAGTCCCATCTCAGTATGAGGTATGCAGCTTTGATTGTGGAAAAACCTCAGGGAAAATAATTGGGGATAAACATTAGAAGAACCATCTTCTTTTAGGACTTACTTGGCCAGGTGGGGCAAGGGACAGGGGCATGGCTGGCAGAAGTGAGGTGTTCCCCTGATGGAATCTCCAATATAACCGTCCAGACATTTTTCACAGTGCTCCCCTGTGGTGTTCCTCTGGCAGTGCTGTGAGACAAAAGAAAGGAAAATTCACAAGGAGACAGAAGAAATTTTGAGGCCAGCAAGTGCAGCAACCAAGCAATACTTTAAACAAAGGCACATCACTCCTGACAGAATAGATGGGGGTGGCCACACAAAGGAGCCATGTAAGCCCCAGATGACGTTAGAAAGTGTAGACAAATAGCAGATGAATTCATCCTGGACTTCAGTGTGTGCATGAGCAGCCTGGGGACTCTCTTTAGAGTTTGTGTGCAGAGGGGACTATTCATCAGTTACTGATGTCAATTCTGAAAGATAATTAGGAAGATCAAATCCTGGATGTTCCAGAAGCATCAGCTTACTGACTTGGAATGAATATGAAATGAAAAAAACAATATCCCCTTGGTGCTTGCCCATGATAAAAGGAACAATAAGGATTTATAGGAGTCGAGGAACAAAATATGTCAGACTGTGGCACAAATGAAGCAGAGGGTAGAACATTCTGCTAGTGAGTTTTTATCCCAGATAACAACACATAAGAAATAGCAAACAGGTTGATTTTCATGATTTTGTCATTTGTAGTTAGGACAATAAATAGGAAGGAAAGTGCAAAACAAGCTGATCCTTCTGCCTGGAATGCCTCTTCCTCATATAATTTTGAAGCAGATCAGGCACCAAAATCTCCAGAAAATCTTCCCTCATTCTCCCCTCCTGTGTCCTTCCCTCTTCCCACTATCCACACCGTACTAGTTCCCAGCCTCGGTGCCTCTTCCCAATTCACTGTGTCTTTCAGCACTGAATTGCCATTAATGTGAATGGAGTAGGTGCTCAGTAGCTGCAGAGCTGATGGTTAATTGCTGTAAGAGCCAGTGATGCTAACAGACGCAGCCTTCTCCTGCGGGATTGAATGAGATAGCCTAAGACAATGTCTTTAGCATGACAACATATTCATCTGTACATTCACCAGAGTATGTGAAAGTTGAATCAGGTTTTCAGTGAAGAATTATACTGTTAGAATTCAAATGCCATCAAAGACGCACTCTCCTAATGCATTGCCTAATGAAACTTAGATACAAGAGTTTTAATGGAAAACTGCTCTTTTTTTTTTTTTTTTTTTTTTTCCAAGCAGTGCTCTGTGGAGGAACCTTGGGGAAAGCAAGATGGAGAGCCGTAGTTTGAACTCTGAGCTCTTTATTTTTGTTTATGTGCTATTTGAGGATCAGAATAATTTAACAGTGATGAACTGCTTTAAGCACTTTAGTTCTTACAATAATGGTGAGGTAGGTTCCTAGCCCCCTCCTCATTTTACATGGAAAGACATAGAGACCCAGAAGTGTAAGTAAATTGCCTCAAGACACACAGATAATAGGCAGCAAAAGTGAGATTAAGATTCAGGCAATCTGGCTCCGGAAGTGAGGCTGATAAATTCCATCCTGCACTGTTTCTCTAATAAGAGAAAAAACACTCCTTTTCTAAATCAGTCTGAGTGACTGCATTAGAAGGTATCAGACTATTTTACCAACAGCTTGAGCTTCAAATGAAGTCATTATGGTTTGGGTATGAAGTGTTCCCCAAAGTCTCATGTGTTGAAGGCTTAGTCCCCAATGTAACCATGTTCAGAAGTGGGGCTTTTATGAAATGAGTGGATCGTGAAGTCTCTAACCTCATCAGAGAATTAGTCCATTTCAGGGATTAAAAATTTGATTGGATTATTGAGAGGTTGTGGAAATTGTGGGAAGTGAGGCCTAATTGGAGATTAGGGGGCTTGTCCTGGAAGGGTATTTCTTATCCCTAGCCTTTTTCCTTCCTCTTTCTCTTTGCTTCTTGGCTATAATGAGCTGAGCAGTTTTTCTCCACAAAACCCTTCTACCATGATGTTCTGCTTCAACTCAGGTCCAGAGCAATGGAGTCAGCCAACCATGGGAAACCTCTGAGCCAAAATGAATCTTTCCTCCTTTATGTTGTTCATGTTAGGTATTTTGGTCACAGCAATGAGGAATTCTAATGTGGGTGACAGACTATTCTCAACTAAAGATTCTTTAGACATTTGATCAGCCATTAGGATGGACCCTGATTATAATTGTGTAGCACAATAGAGTTTAGAGGCTTGTTCAGACTGCCCGATCAATGAGAACACTGAAAAATAAAGTATGACATGCAGAGAGAGGTTGTTAGCATATTTCCTTCATAGTTCCTAAAACTGTCTTGTGCTAAGTCAGCCTTCAGGAAATATTTATTGGGGAAAGAAATAAAGGCAAAGGGAAGAGGATAAATTAATATACTAGTATTTGGACCAAGTCAAGGAAATTTATATGCACACAAAGCAAGCTCAACATTGGTGGCATTCTCTCATCCCTGGGAAAACCTATGATCCTTACCCAACCACCATGAAAACAAGCCATAAGTAATATAGCAGGGCTATTCATAGACTTGGGTCAAATTTGTCTGAGTCCTTTTTGGACATATGAAACCTATCTGTGTAGAAGAAAACAGGCCCATCATAAGATGTTAGGCCATGGTTTGTGCCCAAAGTGACTATCAAGCTGCAAAAATGAGAAAATTCCCAATTCTGTTCCCTTATGACTTGATGGATGCTTTGAATTCCTTGTCAGGACTTTAATTCTGCCATAGCAGCCTTGGGCAGCAATTACCCTCAAGGGCAAAACCACCAAATCTCTCCTGACCTCTAAAAGATCAGAGTGCAAACACTGGCCTTCCTCATCTGTCTTCTTTTAAAGGGTTTGTTATGAAATTCCCTAGAAGGCATTGATGTACATTCTGGGAGACTGGCAGAGAGAGTGCTGGAGACAGGAAGAAAAGGTCCCTAGTTCTTTCATTTTCTAGCTGGTTGACGTAGAACAAGTCGCTCGACCTTCCTGGGTCTCTATTCCCTTATCTGTAAAATGAAGATTTCGGCTAGATGACCTGTCAGTCTCCTCCTTGCTCTGAAAATCTTTTACCCTGAGATTGCAAAATGTCCCCTTAACCTTCAATACTCTGCCATTTAAAAAACAGGCAACAAAAATGGCAAAAATCTGTGGCTGGGGAGAAAGTTTATATTTTAATAAAACTCATCCCATTTAAAATAGAATAAACATTCTGAATCTTTAGTTAGTGGTTAAGAAAGCCATAGTTAGACAATTGATTGCAGGAAAGTATTAGGAAAGACATTCTGGCACTGCCTCGTTCTCCTTTACATGAGAGGAAATACATTTGATCATCACGTGAGCATAGGTGCTTGATTAGGACTTTTTTTTTTATTAGTGCATTATAATTATATATAATAGTTGATTTCATTTGGGCAAAATCAGACATGCTTGGAATCTGATTTACTCCATTTCAGTGCTCAGTGCCCCTCACCTTTAATGTAGGAAAAGAGCTGCAAAGAGTCAGATTAGCCTTCATGTGGTTTGTCAGCACGTCTTATGCAAAACTAGTTCAATGGATCTCAATGCATGCACGAGGAAGTCAAAAGTGTTTTCCAAATAAGATATTGTTTTATTTATCTTTTGGATTTTCATTTTCTCATGTGCATAAGGCAAGGTTTTCTAGAAGCTAACTGACATAGGCATCACCACATCATCACAGACTAATATGAAAGCAGGTAGGAGAATCAAACTGCCTCCTTTTTTTTTTTTGTGGTGCTGAGGATTGAACCCAGGGCCTCACACATACTAGCCATCCAACTGCCTTCCATGGAGCCAGACATTAGACATATTTTCAATTTGTAAAATATGTTTATATTTTATAAAAACATTATTTATGTTAATTTGCAATGGATTTATTATGCTATTTTCAAATGAATTTTTAAGTATTATGATTTTTTCAGTTTAAAATTGAGTGAACAAAAGCTCTGGTATCCTCAATCATTCTTTTTTTCTTTTTAAAAGGTTATTTTATTTGTTCTTTTTAGATATATATGACAGTAGAGTGTATTTTGACATATTATACATACATGGAGTATAACTTATTCTAATTAGGATCCCATTCTTGCAGTTGTAATTGATGTGGAGTTCCCTGGTCCTGTATTCATATATGAACATAGGAAAGTTATGCCAGATTCATTCTACTATCTTTCCTTTCCTATCTCCCCTCCCTTCCCTTTATTCCCCTTTGTCTAATACAATGAACTATTCTTCCCTCCTGCTCCCTTCCTATATATTAGCATCCACATATCAGAAAGAACATTTGGCCTTTGGTTTTTTTGGGATTGGCTTATTTCACTTAGCATGATAGTCTCCAGTTCCATCCAAGAGACTCACCTCATAGACAAGGACATCTACAGACTGAAGGTAAAAGGATGAGAAAAAAATATCATTCACATGGAGCTCATAAACAAGCAGGGGTTTCTATCCTCATATCAGATAAAGCAGACTTGAAGCCAAAGTTAATCAGAAGAGACAAAGAAGGCCATTTCATACTGCTTGAGGGAATTAAACATCAACAGATATAACAATCTTAAATATTTATGCCCCAAACAGTGGAGTATCTATATGCAGCAAACAAACCCTTCACAATTTCAAGAATCAAATAGATCACAACACAAAATACTGGGTGACTTTAATATGCCTCTTTCATCACTGGATAGGTCTTCCAAACAAAAACTAACAAAGAAGCTATAGAACTAAAAAATACAATTACTAATTTCGACTTAACAGAACTATAAAAAACATCTCATCCATCACTGACTGAAATGCTCTTTCTTCTCAGTAGCACATGGATCCTTCTCTAAAATAGACCATATCTTAGGCCACAAAGCAACTTGTAGCAAATACAAAAAAATAGAGATATCTTCAATCATTCTTAAAAGTGTAGAATTTGATGAAAACTTTTCTCTGCATTAATCAGCACTTCTTCAAGGTGCACAAAATCCCTTAAAAATCTGGTAAAAATATGAGTTCTGATTTAGGACTTCTGGGGTGGAATTTGGGGATCTTCATTTCTAGCAAGCTCTAATATATTGCTAATTCTGCTGGTTGAGACTACACTCTGAGAAGCAGAGATCTAGACAGAAATGCCTAGTATTGATAGTACTGCTTACTAGTTACTCAGGGTTGGGCCCAACCTCAATAACACACATATTGCAATAAAGGAATAACAAAGTATCTTATAAATGATGTAATCAATTTTTTTTGCATTTAGATTATCTTGCCATTTTAGTAACCAATTCACGTAATAAACCTGTATTAAGTTGCTATCATGATAGACAATGAGATATGCACATTACTAAGTTGAAGAAGACCTGGTTCCTGCCTTTGAGGAACTCACAGACTTGTGCAAGAAACAGAGAGATAAACAAAACATATTGTGTGCTCAGGGCTATGAATGAGGCCTGTATAAAGCTCATTTCTGCTATAGACAAAGGTGAGGAAAATGCATATTCTCAGTCCTGCTGAGAAAGTTGAAGGTTTACTGGAGGTGGTGACATGTGAACTAGGTTCAAAGTCATCCTTTAATAACTCTCAGGTCTAGATCCCTACCAACACACACACACACACACACACACACACACACACAATACACACACAATCTGGGGAATAGAATAGGCATGTTTAGGTGGCAGTGTGCTCAAGGTGACTAGAGAAGAAACTCCTAGAAGACTTTAGAAAGAGGGATCTCTTGATTGGATTGTGTTTTGAAAGACATCTCCATTGCTGTCAGGAGGCAGATTAGAGGAAGGATGGTTGGGAAGCTGGGGCAGCAGTCAGGAAGGGATACTAAAGTCCAGAACAAAGGCAGTAGCAGGGCATAGAAGACAGGAGGCTCTGTCCTAGTTTGCACTGGTAGGATATGGTGTCAAAGTGTTGGGGAGGAAGAAATGGAAGTTGATGAAGCATTTGGGACTTCTAAGCACCAAGCATCAAAGACCCACAGAACTGTGCTGTCCTGAACTGAGGTGGGGAATACAAAAGGAGGAACAAGCAGGTTGTGAGAGGAAGGATGAACAGCGCAGAGAACCTACTATCTGCACCCAGCTCCTGTCATGTTTCTTACGTCAATGAGCAAAGCAATAGAGACTTCACTTAACTATTCATCCTTATCAAACCTTTATGTAAGATTTTCTGACTTCGTTTCGGAATTCTAGCTATCATGGAATTAATGTGATTACTATTTGTAAAATTTCAGATTTTTCCATTTTCAGTGTATTGAAAAATTATCAAAACTTTAATGTAAGGATTATGCACTTGTTCTAGATACTGATTTTACAATTGCTAGTAAAATAAGAATGATAAGTCTCTATCTTTCGTTCCTTCTTGGTCTGGAACACCTAATAAGTGTGCTGGTTGTTGATACACATGTTTAGGGACATACATGGTTTGTTTCTGCCCTTCACATGTAATAGAGGAGAGTTAAAAATAGAAGATGGTGAACATTTTTTCATAAATCTGTTGATTGCTTTTAGATCTTCCTCTGTAAAGTGCCTGTTCATTTCTTTGGCCCATTTATTGATTGGGTTATTAGTGTTCTTGGTGTAAAGATTTTTGAGTACTTTGTAGATTCTGGAGATTAGTGCTCTATCTGAAGTGTGTGTGGCAAAGATTTTCTCCCACTCTGAAGGCTCTCTCTTCACATTGCTGATTGTTTCCTTTGCTGAGAAAAAGCTTTTTAGTTTAAATCTATCCCAATCATTGATTCCTGCTTTTATTTCTTGTGCTTTGGGAGTCATGTTAAGGAACTCTGGTCCTAGGCCAACGTGATGAAGATTTGGACCTATTTTCTCTTCTATTAGTTGCAGGGTCTCTGGTCTAATTCCTAGGTCCTCGATCCATTTTGAGTTTGAGTTTTGTACAGGGTGAGAGATATGGGTTTAGTTTCATTTTGCTGCATATGGATTTCCAGTTTTCCCAGCATCATTTGTTGAAGAGGCTGTCTTTTCTCCATTGTATGTTTTTGCCTCCTTTGTGTGTGCATGTGTGAATGCACAGATGGTGTGACTCTACTTTGTGTACAACCAGAGAAACAATAGCTGTACTCCATTTGTGTTCAATGAATCAAAATTAAATTAAAAAAAAAGAAGATGGTAGTGCTTATGGAAATTACAAATGTAATGACTCCACTTTGCTGAATAGGATTTTAATTAGGCTTTGAGAATAATAAAAATCTATTAGTCTTCAATATATTTGATTACTTCCCTTCTCCATTGTGTTTAGAGTTGACTTAAAGTCCATTTGAAAATCAATATATTTTTAATTATAAAACTACTTTGGCAGTTGCAGAAAATATAGACAAGTATATGATACCCAAAAGCAAAAAAGAAGATAATAAAACCACCAAATGTAAATAACTAACATTTTTATATGCTTTTTCTAGATCTTAATGATATTTTTGCAACTCTTCTGATGGTTTCAAATCTGAATATTTGCTTCACATTTAGGAATTTTTTCTTCTGAAATGCTGACAGAAATCCTGAAATCGTTTTCATTCTATTGTCACTGAGCAAATGGGATTTGTGTTATTTCTAAAGGTAAATGTAATTTACCACATCAACAGACTTAAAGTTAAGAATCATATGATTATTTCAATAGATGCATAAAAAGCATTTCCTAAAATGCAGCACCCCTTCATGATCAAAACACTGGAAAAAAAAGGCATAGTAGGAACATACCTCAACATTGTAAAGGCTATCTATGCTAAGCCCATGGCCAACATCAATTTAAATGGAGAAAAACTGAAAGCATTCCCTTTAAAAACTGGAACAAGATAGGGATGCCCTCTCACACCACTTCTGTTCAACATCATCCTTGAAACTCTAGCCAGAGCAATTAGACAGACCAAAGAAGTGAAAGGGATATGAATAGGAAAAGAAGAACCCAAACTATCACTATTTGCCAACAACATGATTCTATATTTAGAGGATCCAAAATATTCCATCAGAAATTCTCTAGAAGTAATAAATGAATTCAGCAAAGTAGCAGGATATAAAACCAATACTCATAAATCTAATGCATTTCTTTTTTTTAAATTTATTTTCTTTTTTTAATTTAATTTTGATTCATTGAACACAAATGGGGTACAGCTATTGTTTCTCTGGTTGTACACAAAGTAGAGTCACACCATCTGTGCATTCATACATGTACACATGTACACAGGGCAATGATGTCTGTCACACATTCTGTTATTATTACCCCCCTACTCCAACCCCACCCCTCCCTTCCCTCTATGCTATCTATCCTTCCTCCATTCTTGCCACCCTTCCACCCTGCATTATGTATCATCATTCATTAATCAGAGAGACAATTCAGCCCTTGAATTTTTGGGATTGGCTAATCTCACTTAGCATAACAGTCTCCAACATCATCCATTTACCTGCAAATGCCATAATTTTATTCTTCTTTATGGCTGAGTAATTTTCCATTGTGTATATATACCACAGTTTCTTTATCCATTCATCTATTGAAGGATATCTAGGTTGGTTCCACAATCTAGCTATTGTGAATTGGGCAGCTATGAACATTGATGAAATCTAATGCATTTCTATTCATAAGTTATGAATCCTCTGAAAGAGAAATTGGGAAAACTACCCCATTCACAATAGCTTCAAAAATAAAAATACTTGAGAATCTATCTAACAAAAGAGGTGAAAGACCTCTAAAATGAAAACCATAGAACACTAAAGAAAGAAATTAAAGAAAACCTTAGAAGATGGAAAGATCTCTCATGTTCTTGCATAGGAAGAATTAATATTGTTAAAATGCCCATACTACCAAAAGCGCTATTTAGATTTAATGCAATTCCAATTAAAATCCCAATGATGTACTGTATAGAAATAGAGAAAGCAACCATGAAATTCATTTGGAAGAATAAAAGACCCAGAATAGTCAAAGCAATCCTTAGCAGGAAGAGTGAGGCAGGCGGTATTGCAATACCAGACCTTCAACTATACTACAGAGCAATAGTAACAAAAATGGCATGGTACTGGCACCGAAATAGACAGGTAGATCAATGGTACAGAATAGAGGAAACAGAGACAAACCCACATAAATACAGTTATTTCATACTTGACAAAGGTGCCAAAAAATACAATGGAGAAAAGACAGCCTCTTCAACAAGTTTTTCTGGGAAAAGTGGAAATCCATATGCAGCAAAATGAAATTAAACCCTTATCTCTTACTCTGTACAAAACTCAACTCAAAATGGATCAAGGACCTAGGAATTAGACCAGAGACCCTGCACCATATAGAAGAAAAAGTATGCCCACATCTTCATCATATTGGCTTAAGTCCAGACTTCCTTAACATAACTCCTAAAGCACAAGAAAAAAAAGGCAGGCATCAATAAATGGGATAGATTCAAACTAAAAAGCTTTTTCTCAGAAAAGGAAACAATCAACAATGTGAAGAGAGAGCTTACAGAGTGGGAGAAAATCTTTACCACAAGTACTTCAGTTAGAGTACTAATCTCCAGAATTTATAAAGAACTCAAACAACTTTACACCAAGAATACAAATAACCCAATCAAAAAATGGGCCAAGGAACTGAGCAGACACTTCACAGAAGAGGATTTATAAGTACTCAACAGATTTATGGAAAAGTGTTCAACATCTCTAGTAATAAGAAAAATGCAAATCAAAACCACCTTAAGATTTCATCTCACCCCAATTAGAATGTCTATTATTAAGAATACAAGCAACAATTGGTGTTGGCGAGGATGTGGGGAAAAGGGTACACTCATACATTGCTGGTGGGATTGCAAATTGGTGCAGCCACTCTGGAAAGCAGTATGGAGATTCCTTAGAAAACTTGGAATGGAACCACCATTTGACACAGCTATCCCATTCCTTAGTTTATAACCAAAGGACTTAAAATCAGCATACTACAGTGACACAGTCACATCAATGTGTACAGCAGATCAATTCACAATAGCTAGATTGTGGAACCAACCTAGATGCCCTTCAATAGATGAATGGATAAAGAAACTGTGGTGTATACATACAATGGAATATTATTCAGCCATAAAGAAGAGTAAAATTACTGCATTGGCAGGTAAATGGAAGGAGTTGGAGAATATCATGCTAAGTGAAATAAGCCAATCTCAAAAAACCAAAGGCCGAACATTTTCTCTGATAAGTGGATGATGATACATAACAGGGGTTGCGGGGAGGGGGTAAGGGAAGGATGGATTGTGTAGAGGGAAATGAGGGGTAAGGTGTGGGAGAAGGGGAAGGAAAGATAATGGAATGAGACAAACATCATTACCCTATGTACATGTATGATTACACAAACTGTGTGACTCTACTTCGTGTCCAACCAGAGAAATAAAGTTACACTCCATTTGTATAAATGAATAAAATAATAATAATAATAATAAATTGTGTTAAAAAGAAAAGTTCCCAGGGTCTTAAGTTTCATGATGCTGGTAATATTCACAAGCATTTTCAAGTAGGTGTTCTGCCCCTGCAATCCTTCAGCTCACACAGTGGGAGCACTTAATCCAGAGCCTAGAATAGGGTCTGACACAGAGCTAGTGTTTAAAAAAAAGTTTGTTTAATGATTGAATTAAGTCAATAGACAAATAAATTCTTAATCAAAAAATCCAAGGAACTCAGTGATGAACTTCAAGTTAGGTTTGCTCTACTCCAGTTCTAGACATGTGCTTTTGGCTTTCTCCAAATTACTGAGGGCTAGTTCTTTCGATGGTAACTGGTCTTAGCCAGGCTTCTTCTTGGTTCTCTGTATCTAGCCTCTAGAGCTAGAAGAAAATATAGATTTTTGTGTGACTAGACATTCTTGCCTTCAAACTGGACATTCTTATCTCCTTCCAGCTGCTTTTTTCCCTCAGTCTTATTTTGTGTTTCCTTCTGGGATCCTTCTAGAGCTGACTGGTCATACCTACTGGAGTTGCCCAGTTTTTGGAGCCCCACCTCACTGAGAACCCTGCCCAAGGTGCTGTAGTTCTGATAATCTGCAAAGGGTCCTCTTAGAAAGATGCTCAACACATAATAGATTTTGAAACCGTTTTTCACTCAGCCACCTTTCTTTCTGTATTGGGAGGATGTGTGTTCCACTAGTGAAGTCTCTTTGTTTGTCTGCTGTTGAAAATGGTACCATAATCGTGTTGCTGAATGGCTTAGTTCACTAACTAGAGTCTGTCTATAAATTGTAAGGTAAATTTGACTTTGGAATTGAGGAAGAATTAGAAGCACTTGGGAGTGGACACTGCAGATAGAGGGACTCCACAACCCTTCAAAATAGAGGCAAAATAATACAAAAAACACGAAACGAATGAAAACTTTCCTTTTTGATTGCTTATGGGAGATTGGAGAGATGAGTTAAATCTAGCAACCTACAAGAACTGACTGAAACACTACTGACCACAATAAGCTGCAATGAAGTGTTTGTGTTGGAGCCTCTACTTCTCTGGCTCCCTGAAAACTGAGAATCAGCTGGGGCGACAGGGTAGGAGCCAACAGGGTAGGACCTGCTCCATTGGTAGATAGAATAGGGACATCAAAAGAAACAGAAAAAAATGAGTTTCATTCCAGTGTGACTCCATAGACAATGTATTTGCCAATTAAGGGGCCAAATATTAATTCTGTAATTTGCAAGCCTTTCTGTTCTTTTACTTATAGTTCATTAAATACAAATTATATCATTTTTCTTTTAAAATCAAATTTGTAAGAATACGAATATGGGTATCTCTCTGAGATCGTTGTGGGTAATTTTTTTTACTTCAAATTTCAAACATTATATATATGTATGCATACATATGTATATACGTATGTATACATATATGTATATATTACATTGAGCACATATAACTTTTATCAGGGAAGAAAGGATATTTCTCTCCGGATTAATATATGAGTAGAATATCTATTTCTTTTCATTTAAATTTTCTGTTTTAGAATGAGGTAATTGCAGGAAGATTGAGAGCTTCTCTGAGTGTACATGTAGATGTTAAACATGCTACCCACCCCCAAAGATTTAGTAAAACTTCATATGCTCCAGAGACTGGTAAGAAAGCCCATGATGAACATCCCTCTCATAAGTTCATGTGTGGGTCAAAGATAAAACCATGATTGCTTCTATCCTGACAATGTCATTGTAAAGGAGAGAGGCTTTGTCATTTCTCTTAATACACACCAGAAGAAGGGACTCTGTTCCCCTTTTGTCTGTTTCAGTCTTTCATCTTACCAGTTGCCTAACAGCAGCTAATGGACTTGGTGGTCCCTATTGTCTTTTGGTTTTAATAAACCAGATAACAAAGAATTTTTAATTGGTCAAATTATCAGAGATGTACATTATTAGTTCAAGTGTATGCATGGGATTTTTTTTTTCCCCCAAATGTCACTGGGATTAAAATAACAGGAAACCGGAGATGGAAGCATTAGATAGGGGTAGACTTTGGCAGCTGCATGTGCCTACACTGCTACAGAGGACATCCTGGATGTAATGGTTGTTTAAGAAGATGGGGGAAGGGCAGACAAATATCAGGACTGCACAAACACTACAAAGAGAGAGCAACATTTAGTATTTTGCTTCTTCGTTTTCTGTCCCTAGAAAAATGGCAACTTTAAGGTTTAAAATAAATGAAAGCATTCTGATTTTCATCTTCATGTGAAGTGTGAGTAAATAGCACCTTCATTATGCACCTTGGAGGCCGCTTATAATCAAAATTAACTTTTAATAGGGACAATTATGCTAATTATGAGTGTGTTTAAATAAGTGTTCTTGGAGCCCAAGCAAAACTACTCTTGCTATTTGGGAAAGGCTATTTTGCTAAATAGGAACTTGAACACTTGAATTTTCCTGCTACATCAAAAGGTTAATAAGAAAAAACCATGATCTTAGTGAATAAGTACTTAAAAATGCTCCCCTCTGACTTCTACTAAAGTGCAGTAAATATTTCAATGCCCATATTTACCAAGTCATCGCTTCATTTGTTGAAAATGAGAAATAAGTAACATACTGGAAGACTTCTCAGACTTCATCAGTATCATGCTTCATTTCAGTTAAGGAAAAAAGTCTGTTTGGGGTTTGAACACAGAATCATGCCACAAGTCCCAAGCTTTCATCTTCATTGGCTATTTGGTTCAAACTTAAACGCTAATTTTGATCTATAGACCTGATTATCTTACACTTTACAACAGGCTATGCAGCAACTGTTTTATTCTCTTGCTTTATGTGTGATGAAGTCAAACATATGGCAAACTATACTGTTACAGAGGAATCTAGATGGGTGGTTGCCCCTCTGTGGATCATTTGTAACCCCATCATCCCTGGCCTACAGCAAGAAACCAGCTGCAGAGGGTGGCGAGGCACAAGCCTCTGAGCACACAGGCACATTCAAGCAAATGCCTTGGTGGCCACTTAAGATCAGAAGGCATTCACATGTTGTGTTTTACAGGAAAAACCGAAGGGTGTGAAAAGAGAGCGGTTTGCTCCTGCATGTCGCCAACTTACCACACAGGATCCAGAGCCGTCTGCGCATTCATTGGAATTACCGTTACAGTCACAGGGCAAGCATTCTCCTGACACGGCGCTGAAGAATCCGGCGTCACATTTCTGCAACAGATGCAGCAAAAGCATTTTAATTGTCAAAAAGTTCTATTTTGGTCAGTATTTCCGGAGAGAAGCCATAGAAGATGATTATTAAACTATCTAAATATTTCTCTAAAAGTGTACTAAAAGGAACTATTTATACTACCATTTAGTGAGAGACGTTGTATACACAATCTTCACTGTTGCATAATTTCTTTCCCTCGTCTTTCACTTTTCAGGAGAGGAGGAGCACCCGCACCACTGTTTCATCATTGTAAGGATGAATAAGAAGATTTTAGGTAACAGTGTGTGTGTGTGTGTGTGTGTGTGTGTGTGTATGAGAGAGAGAGAGAGAGAGAGAGAGAAAGAGAGAGAGAGAGAGAGAGAGAGAGAGAGATTTTCTAACATTTTCTTTCAAAGCAAAACCAAACCAAACCATGACTGAGTACTAGTCAAGGTGAAGAACTGCATTATGTTCCCTATAAATAAAGACTCTGGTTTCAGA
>JAJEJO010000498.1:257716-335612 GCA_020662805.1 Glaucomys volans
TTTTTTTTTTTTTTTTTTTTTTTTTTTTGCGGTGCTGGGGATTGAACCCAGGGCCTTGTGCTTGCAAGGCAGGCACTCTACCAACTGAGCTATATCCGCAGCCCCAGAACTGTATCTTTCATAAATGTGGCCTCTTAAAAACTCTCTCTCTCTCTCTCTCTCTCTCTCTCTCTCTTTTTTTTTTTTTTTCAGAGTCTAACGTTTTAAAGGCAAGGGTAAAGAAATTAATGAGTTCTTACACTTGTCAGGCCCTGTTGGGTGCTGATTATATATTTCAATTATTTTCACAATTCTGAGAGGAACACATTATTTTCTCTTTATTCTAGTGATGAGATAATAAAAGCCAGAGAAGCTAAGTGGTTTGTGGGGAGGTTGCGCCATTCTGAATGCACCAACTGACCTGGACAATATGAACTGCCCTCCCCAAGGTCACAGTGCCTCCAGCTGAGAAACACTGTGAGATGATTCCCTGTTTATATGACTGGACTTAGGATATGTATTCAACATGTTTTGGGGGATGCCTCTGTGATGCAGGGCAGAAAAGGCATAATATGCCTGAAAGTCCACTCTATCCTTCAGACAGGCTTACATCTGAAGAATTCCAGACAGAGAAGAATGTTGATTGTTTCCACAGTTTTACAAAGTATGAGATTCAGCATCACCCCTTCCAATGGACCCATTGTAGTTTGTACCGTCCTGGCAACCAGGAAATTTTTCATGATATCTGGCTGAATTCCTGCTGACTGCTCTACAAACCCATTTCCTCTTACATTTTTCTCTGTAAAGAAAGAATGACTAGAAGCCATGCACAATATTAAAAGCCCCACCATTTTAGACCCTAAAACCAAAATTTAATATATTAATTTTAATGAGATTAATAGAGAATAATGACATTGTTCATGAAGAAAAGAGAAAGATATTTCACCTAAGGGAGAGAAAGTGAGGCTGAGAGGGGACAGTTCATAATTTATAATGGAGAATTTGGGACTGATGGTAAGTCTTTTTCTCAGTTTTCCTAAATTGAGAGGGAATGAGAGAGGAAAAGGTACTAAAATTGTAGTGGGAAGCATTTAATTTAGACCATCTAACTTCACCTGTTTTTAGGTATTGTCACAAAGTGAAAAATGTTTTCACTGTGATGCAGTGGACAGATGGGTGTGTTTATCTATATCTATGTCTAGATATTCATATCCACATCTATAGGGATACCAATATAGACCTGGATATACATCTAGGTACATATACGTGTTATACGTGTGTATATGTATCTCAGAAAAGAGATTCATAAGTACATAACTAAACTTCCTATATGTTGTGTAACTTAAACTTCTATTTTATTTAAAAATATATCTTGCTCATAATCCATAAAATTGGATGACCCATGAACGCATTACATTTTGCAATTGGCAGAGTTTTTGTTGTAAGAGTAGTTTAGATTAGCCTGGGTTATCTTTGTAGTCTCCAGAACTCATTTCTAAGCTCTCATCTTGGGAGCTTCTGATTCAGTACTTCTGATAATGAAGCCAAGAAATTGCGATTTTATTAATAAATAAATTTTGTATTTTAAAATAAGTTTAGATTTATAGAAGAATGGAGAAGGATCTGCACTTTTAAAAACCTCCCCTCAAGATTTCAATTTTTATTCTACCAGGTTTAGAAATAATCTCTTACAGTGCTTAGTATATGTTAATGACTCAAAACAATTGGTGATTTGAATGGCTTGGACCAGCATAGCACATCTAAGATAAGCTTTTTGAAACCTCTGATATACATTGCTAACTCACCCACTGTCTCTGTTGGCGCTGGTCTGGTCTTAAGTATTTCTCAACAGTCCAGTTGGACTACATGCAAGATGAAATCTTTATGTTGTGCCAAATTTAGGAGGAAACTTCACTCTGAGAGCCTGTCATTATTCACTTATCTACTCCCCAGGGTGAGGCTATGACCTTGGGTGAGGCTATGACCTTGGGTGAAAGATGACTTGCTCCAGTCTCATACTGTGAGAGATGGGAAGAAAAAAGGGAGGCAGGGATAGGGCTGTGCTGAACAGTCATTTGGCTTCCTGCCGAGAGAGAGAAATGGGGTGGAAGGTGGACATCTAGCAAATTCCTTTCCTGCTGAACAATGCCCACCTGAATGAATTACATTTTTCAATTCCTTTCAGAGGGGAAGCACCACTTAAAAACTCACATTCATGCACCATATAGGCAAATGGAAGCTCTGGGCATGGAGAGATTCTGATGCTACCACTAGAGCCCATTTAAAAAATCCCTGAAATAGTGTTCTTAAATGGTTTTAGAGAAGTTTAATTACCTCCAAGGAAGATCAGTTTAAGGTTGTTTCTTTGTGTGAAAATATTTCATTATGGCTCCTGAGAGTCCTGTGATCTTTTCACTGAATCTTTTCTTGAAATTCTACAGAAATGGGTAAATTGATCTTTTATAATACTAAAAGGCAAATACTTTCCTGGTTTTGCTCCTGGTTAATAAACATTATCCATAGCAGTTCTAATACTTGTGTTATTTAGTGGACTGTGGAAACTGGTCTTCACACAAACTAAATTGATGGCTGTTTTCTTTTGGAAGATTCTCCAGGATTTAACAGAGATGGGGTTTGTGTATGTGTATGAGTGCCTGAGTAAGAGAAGAAACCTTACAGTTGATTTTTTAGCTGTCAAATGGCTCTCTCTTTCCCATGTGAGAAGTCTGTCCCACAGAAAACAACTAATAGGCGAACTTCAGAGGATGTGTATCCCTTGGGATGGTGCATGGCCTTTCAAAATATTAATAATAATAATGAAAATTATTATAATGATAATGATTATAGTGATAATTGCAATTTGGTTACCATCAATGTTATTCAGCTCTGTAAGAGGTTCAGACTGATTTAAATCTTCTTCTTTCTCCACTACTATACATGCTGTCCCTCATGGATAAGTAAATAAATATTTGAATTAAATTATTTGAATTTAATTAATTGAATATATTTACAACACTTGGAAGGTCACGTTGCATAATTTTTTTCATTTTAGCCCACAACAGACCCATGAAGTATGCTCTATCTGCATTTTACACATAGGGAATTTGTGGCATACAGGGATTTATAGACCCAAGAAACACAGATAGAAATAGAGGACACAGGATTTAGATCCTTTTTTCTCCCAAGTTTGAACTCTTAATGTACCTTTAGTATATTCAGCCAAGTCTTTCTTGTTGGATTTTTAAGTTGTTTCCAAAATATTTGTTATTACAGTCATTGCAAAGCAGGCTGAAATAGATAAAATGTGTAAGGAACTCTTCTTTAAACCCCAGAAAAACTATTTACAAATGAACACAATGCTTTAAAATATATAGATTACTGATGTATGAAAACCACTGAGTGAGAATATTTCCTTTAAAGTAATTCATTTTAGAAAAATTGTCAAGTTGACTGATTACTGTCCACTAAGTCATTTGTAGACATTTCATACTTCTTTGTTACTACAGCTTCCCTCCTCTCCACCATTAAGATTGGTGCAGTGGTGCCCCCCTGTTATCCCAAAAGTTCAGGAGAATGAGGCCGGAGGATGGCAAGTTTGAGGCCAGCCTTGGCAACTTAGACGCTGGCTGTAACTCAGTGGTAAAGTTCCTCTGGGCTCAATCCCCAATAATCCACCCCTCAGTTGGATCAATCAATCCCATTTACTTCTGCCTGTGAAGAATAAGAATAAAAATTCCCACTTGCCTACTTTGTTATGATGAGCATAAGTTATGGCTTGTACTAAAAAAAAAAAGTCAATATTTGTGAACTTGCCTAATTTTCTATTTAGAGAAATTAGAACTTGAAGGAAGTTTAGGAGGAAATGATTGTGGGATGTCCACATGTGACACTCATGTTTAAAGGGACTAGGGAGAGTATATGGTGTTATTGCAGAAGGCATTATTTCCAGAATTCCATCATGCAATCATAATACTAGTTATTTAATGAGATAGAATTATAACAAATCAAGACTGTTTTTTAAAACAAAGGGGATAGCATTTATACAACTATGTGATCATTTTTGTCCATATTTGAAGAAGTCCCTTTGAGAACACTATACTCATACCAACAATGATGTCATTGTACAGAATTTTTTCTTAAAAACTTTTCCTTAAAAAATTTTTAATCCTGTTCTTTTGAAGACCAGTCTACTCTGCATCCTTTGGGTGTGGTTAACTTCTAAAAGTCATTTGGAATTATTAAGTAAAGTGAGAACCAAGCTAAATAATGCAATTTTAGGTTAAAATTTTCACAGAAATATCACTGTATTTCCTAAATATTGTCACGGATGAACTAGTTAACTGACCACAAGCCATTAATTCTTGCACAGTGTATCTCTGTGAGCTTCGGAATTTCTGTTGAAAACCCTAATTGACTAGACAATTTAAATGCTCTAATAGCGTCCTCTAGAAATTTAAGGTACTCAATTACTCATTAAAATAAACAAAAATGGCAAAAATTGATGGGGTTTAGGATGAGCCTAAAGTTAGCATCTGAGAGTATGAGACACATCCTGTGGTCTCTGAGTAGATACATATTACCCCAAGAGAATCAGATCTAATCTCCAGCTCCAACGAATGACAAAGAATTAATTATAATAAAATCTCATTACAAACAGCACACTCGATAGCTCAGGTGCCTCCTCTAATAGGATATGATCTATATTTGCAATAGACATTTGCACCATATCTTCAACTAAGATCTATAAACATTTTAGAAATATCAACTCAACTCATCTTTCCTCAATTAAACTTTTAGTTTTGATTCCAATTTTTGCCTTAATTTATTGAAGCTTAAGAGTGGAAATCTAAATTTATGTGGTGATATCCAGCACTGCTACCTTTTCAAATTAGTATTCTTCAGCTGTAGCAACTCACATTAAATTATCTTTCTGCTTAGTTTTTTTATGTGTACATGTGTGTACACGTATGTGTCTGTGTGTGTACACAATGAATCCACTTTCTTGTTTCTAGGTAACAATGATTTTAGTTCTAGTTTGAGTGCTAGTGAGCTCCATTTTTTTATTCAATGCATGATAAAAGTTATCTTAAGATAGAATATTATGCTCACTTAAGGGTTAAAGATTTGTGCCCTCACACAGAGTCTGTGGGTTCTGTACAATGCTACTGTCATCTGCATAAAACTTGGGCAGACTTGGAACCTGATAGTATTCAGAGATCTTCTAGTGGGAACCAACACAATTGCATCTACTTAAAAATATCAATTTAGCCTTTATTAGGGAGAAATGACTTCTAAGAACATATGAATTTATTGAAGGATGAGGCACTACAGAGGCCATTTTTTTTCTGTGTATATAAAAGGTAAAATATCTGAGATGGAAAGAAACCCCAAATTAAGCTATCAACTTTTGTTCTGTTATCAGAACAATGTTATCAGGTTCTGTTGTTTTTTCACATAGGGCTTAACACGTTCTGATTTTTTGCTATACAGACCATAATCAAAGTGCCAAATGAGTTACATACATTATGCAATGTGCTACACAGACATTGGCCTCTTGATTGATTTTACTTGAATCTGGAGAAAATTACCCATGTATCCTCCCTCGGGTATGTCTAAGCTCTTGTTTGCGTAATTGAAATTCCCCACATTTTAATAGGCAAAGTTAATTTTTAGATTTTGACAGTGATTTCACCATAGTTTGATTAGGAAAGCAGTTTCAACATTGCCCAGATTTATCCAGTTCAAAGGCATTTCTTCTTATGAATGCTGTGATGAAACTAGGATAAAATCTGAACCGTACCATGTTGCTGGCTTCTCCTAGTTGGCTCTCAGAGTCACCTTTGTGCTTACTACTTTGGGCCTATGTCTGCCAGGTCTTGTCAAGTTTACAAAATACTCCAGCTCTCAATGGAATTACCAATGAAATAGGGACAATGATTCAAATCCTGAGAATTCCTGAGGCAGACAGAGATGTCTTGACTGGCTTAAGCCAGCTCCTTTAATTTAGTAGAGTGGAGAGAATTTATTATCATAGTACTAATGCCATACTTATATGGCTATTCCTCATCATTCTTTATTGACTAATGGGTATTCTCATGGGCGGAAACCATTGCTCCACTCACAGATCTCAAAACCTATTCATCAAATATTTATTTGGACCATAGATACCAACAGACTTGGGGGTCTGTTGAAATACTACTCTTGCTAATAAGTAGCTCTCTTTATGTGCAAAATTTAAAGAATCAAACAAGGAAGTTCACAGTCATCCAGTTTTTTCCTTTGAAGTATTGAATTTGGGAATGATTATGTTCATTAATACCAATGAACATTTCTTATATTTTCTCCTTGAAAAGTTACTTAAAATAATTTTTGAATTGCTCGTTTGTAGTAGTGATTGCCACTTACATAACATAATGAGGCTTCAGTGGTGTCTTTTGTCTTGAAATAAATCTCTTGCTAACATCTGGCCTTTTGCTCTGGATTCTCCTCACTTGCCTCCTGTATCTGGATTTTTCTTTTCACTCCTTGCCTTCTGAGCTATGGTTACACAATCTAGCCTCTGCCAGATTTTTTTTATTTGAAAACTGACTCAGTTTTATTTAATTTATTGGGGTAAATGCCATGGACACATTTCCAAGAAAGGAAGAGATGTAGCCCACAAGGGCTAAGCATAAGAATGAGTAGAGAGAAATGACCTTAGAATTACAGGCATTTAGAGGATTTTGATGTGACTTCTTAACCATTTAGAAGCAATCAATGTTGTGAGATGACAAATATCTCCGTCATCTTCATCTGGGTTTTTATGAACAATAACAGCTAATATTTATGGAACAACACTAGGCACTGAGCTAAGTGCTTTTCATGGATGATACAATTTGTTCATTACCTTTTAATGGCTTGCAGACTTGCAAATGTCTACCTAAATTATCTTTTCTTTTTATAAGAAGTTTGGAAGTTGAATTGTCTATAAATGACAATGATTTCAGTGCACTCAGGAAAACTAGCAGTACTTTTCACTGGTTGGGATGTTTTCTCAGTTCCCATGGCTAGCAGATGAACCTGCTTTGGTCTTGAAGTACTCTGTGTACTTCATTTAGTATTTCTCTCAACCTGGATCCCTCAAGAGGCAAAGCAGAAAGCAAGTAGCAGGACAGGTCTTTCTTTCCTTATGTTCTTCCTTGTAAGTTTATGCATCACTGAAGAAATGCTACTGTGAATTAATAAGAAAGGAGAAATGCATCCCCCTGACTTGTGTTGCACCCATTTAATCTCAGCAGATGATCTTGCCTCTTTAAATGAGAACACAGAAGCCACTGGGCAAAAAATCTCATTCTACCTCTCCTTCTTTTCAAAGTTCCCCTGTCTAGACTCACCCTTACGCCCTCTGCCCATCCCAGAAGTAGCACTACACATCACAGGAAAGATGAGCATTCTATCTGTGCTCTGGGACCCACACATCTGTGGCCTTCAGACCCTGTACCATACCATATCATCTCTCCCTACCATACCATTTGGGTCAGTCAGCTTTTTCCTTCAAAATTCTGGAGATAAATCAGTTTTTAATGGGGAAAGGTTTATTTTGGCTCACAGTTTCAGAGGTTTCAGATTTCTTGGCTCTGTCACTTTGGGTGTGTCATGGCATAGTACATCATGGTAGAAGCATGTAGCAGAAGAGGTCAGTTTGCATCATGGCAGCCAGGAAGCAAAGAGAGAGAAAGGGAGGGACTAGGGTCCCAATATCTCCTTTAAGGGCATGTCTCCAGTGACTAAAGTTCCTTCCATTAGACCCCACCATCCAAAGGTTCCACCATCTTCCAGTAGCACTGGAGGCTGACAACCAAGCCTTTAACACATCTGCCTTTGTGGGGAGCACTCAAGATCTAAACAATAGCACCGTCCATCACCACCCATTTTTTTTCACACCCTCCCTCCCCATTGTGAAGGGAGGCAATGAACACAGGTGCTGGGTCCTGTATTGGAGGGAACTTGACTTCTTCCTCTGAGACACCTTCCCTGAGCTCTGCTTCCTCTTCCTTTTCCTATTCTCTTGTCCAGACAATCTTTTCAAGTGAATTCAATCATACTGGCTCTGTTTCACTCATGCCAATCAAGGCCTCTACCAGTCATCTGGCTGCTGCCTCCATTACACCACTGATGCTGCACTGAAAAAGAAATCCCTAGCTTTGCTTTTCCAGTCATACTTGTTCTCATTCTGGTGCTTAACATTGTTGAATTCCTTCCCTGAATTTCTCTCTTTTCTTGATTTCCAGGAAAACTCTTTCCTTTGATTTTTCCTCATGACAATCTTAGATTTTTAGAGGGTTCTTCTTCCTCTGTTGCCCCTATGGGGTTGGTGTTCTTAGGGTACCTCCATTTCCTTTTCTATCTACGCACTTTTGTTGGATGATGTCAACCCCTCCCACAATTTCATCCTTCATTTATGTCCTGGTGTCTCCAAATCTCTCTACATATCCCTGATCTCACTCTTTTATGTCACCCTCTTGCCTCCAAGGGCATGTTACACAAATCCCTCTCCAGTTCTCTAAGCTCATGGAGATGAATGTGTCCCATGCCAACATTATCATAGCCTCTCCAAAACCTATTTTTATCCTCATATTGTATCTCAGTTAATGATAAAGATTATAGAAAGTAAAAATAAAGAGTAATGTATTAATACTTTTAAATTACATTAATGTATTTTGGAAATGCTCTTGAAAGAGTGAATTCTGCCAGAATCAGAGAATGGTTTGCATGAAGAATGACAGATTTGAGATTTGCAAGATTTATTTATTTAAGTTCTGTCTCTTGCTTTTTGCAGTCACTGTGCTCTTGGTGTTTATTTCAAATCTGGGTTTTAAATGCAGGCATATGGAGTACCACAGAGATTAGAGTCTTAAGTCACAAGTGACCTTTTATAATTATGAACTGTTATAAATTTACTCTCTAAACTCCCAGCCCCCACCTGTGTTGGGAGAGACTGCAGGACTCGAAATTCTCCAAGTTATTTTTTTGTTGTGAACACAATGTTTATCAAAGGTTAAGTAATTGGAATGTGCTAATTTGAAGCTTACATATTTGTTACATTATTAAAACTCAACAGTAACCACAGCAACTGCTCAAGAACTTGAACAACAGAAGAGTTTTCTGGGAGGAGCATTTTGTCATTGGCATTGTTTAGAGTTGCTGGCCTATGTTCATGATCAAAAGCAGACTGAGTTTGAATAAATTCTACTACTACTTTTAAATTCTCTACAGACAATATAACCCTGCTTGCCTCCACCCAGGTTGGACCGTTATCCCTTCTGTTGTCTTTTGTAGCCATGTCTCAGAGAGTTTACTTTTTACCTCTGAAAGACTACCAAGATACTTCTTCCTTCTTGTTCTCAATGCCATGACTTAGTTCAGAATTGTGCAAACACTTTGGAGAACATTTGTGCAAACACTTTGGAGA
The DNA here is from genome assembly GCA_020662805.1 of Glaucomys volans. Taxonomy (NCBI): domain Eukaryota; kingdom Metazoa; phylum Chordata; class Mammalia; order Rodentia; family Sciuridae; genus Glaucomys; species Glaucomys volans. The sequence continues at coordinate 267,147 of JAJEJO010000498.1, forward strand.
ACATTTTGTCAAATCTCACAGTAAATATATTTCCAATTATGAAGGAAACTTTTGAAATATAATATGGAGGAAAAAAGCCTGTTGTAGAGTTCAAACAGTATAATATTTATATTGCATTTAAAACATGCAAAAATGACACAGTGCAATATGTTTGTAAGGGTACACATATGAAGAGAAGCAGGAAGAAATGAATGGGAATCTAAGACATCAAGCCAGTTTAGAGTAAAGGAGGGAATGAGATTCAGAAGGATGTATAAGCTTTGATTATACTGGCATTTTATTTGTATGTGGAGGGCATACAAATTCTCATAAAAGAAGAAAAGAAAGAAATGAGGAAATAAAGGAGGAAAAAGAAAATAAAGGAAAACAAAGACTACTTAGGAGGTTGTTGTGTATTGAATTTCCATGTCTAGACCTGGTGAGTTCTCTAAAACCTCATCCTTAGGAAGTGACTAATGTGGTCTTGACAATGAATTCAGATGTGTGTGTATAATTTCCTCAACTTCCTGCCTATTCACGTTATGTACCATTATCATCACACACAGTTTAATAAATAAGCATAAGGACATTCCTTACTTAATTTGTTCTTCCTTTGTTTTCCACCTTCCAGATAGTAGCTACCTCCTCCCATGTGGTTGCCTTTTATGCCTGCCTTAGGGAAAGCACCCATCAGCTTTTAGGTTCTTCTAGATGACTATTTAATGTGCTTTCCTCTAGTTATTTCATTTTAGCAGTAAGCCACATGATCTAGGCTATCTGTGCAGCCTGGAGGACTTTTAGGTGCTTATTTATTTGGGTTGGGCCTTACTAACTGAAGGCAGAGACAAAAGATTCCTAGAATACTCCCTTTTGAGAGACAAACTAAAACATTATAATCCAAGTAAGAAGGTTTATAGCCCAGCTTTCTGTACTAAAAGTGGGAGTTGGGAACCAAATGGATCAAGACAACAACAATGGAAGCCTCAACCATCTTTGATTTAACTGGCAGAACATGAGGAAAGTGACCCAAAGGTTGTCTTCTAGCTAGACTGGAGCTGAAGGGGGAATCAGGAAAAGACTGCACAGTAATTCAAACCAGATAAGGCTGAATTATGAAATTTAAATTATGTTCTTACAGTTTTCTAATTATTTTATATAATCTCTTCACCATTGCTTCTTCATGTGGAGGTGAAAAGGTTTGTGAATTTAAACAGCTGATTGAAGTGGATGATCATCCAAGGGGTTTCTCCAGAAACAAAGAAATGGAAAGAGTCATGAATTTGGGGAGGGGATTTTCATAGATGTAGTCAATCAGTCAGTTAGACGGTCAGCAGGAAACAGAATTCACCTCAGAGAGCTAAAGTGAAAAGCATGAAAAGAACTGAATGGATGATGGTTTAGAGAAGTAAGGCTGTGTATACTCAGCTAGAAAGAGGCCCAAGGTTTAAGATTATTTTTATCCAACTTCTTTTCAATCACTTCTTCCTCATGGCCCCAGTCCTTACTTGATTGGTGGAGAGTAGTGAATATCCTTGGTGTTGTTTTTCTCCTTAGCTAGCTTTGCTCCTCGGCCTTTCTCAGGCATAATTTGCCAAAAATAGCCCAAACCATAACAATACCCATCATCTCCTCCAACCAAAATCCCGAACTCAGTTTTACATTTTATAAAAATTAAATCAACTCTTGGGAGATCATTGTTTTGCTGAAGTGAATCCTAAAGTGAAAGTTCTCTTTAAAGGTACTTATTCTAAATATGAATTGAGTTGTGACAACAGAATTTCAAGTGGTCTCATTAGGGACCATCGTTGGGAAATAGCATGGATATAAATGCTTCTTATAAGACATGCTTCTGGAATAACTAGTAAGGGAATGTAAAGTGCTAACAAACTGAATTCTATCCTTCTGGGATTGAAATTGCACATTCTAAAGATGGACTGCACTTCATATACCTGGACTCTTCTATTGTAATTTATAACAATATGAGAAAAGTAATATTTTCCCCTTCTCATTTGGTGGAATATATTTTCAGAGAGTCTGAATAGATGAGGGTTTTATTTAAAGGTGCTATCCATTTCAACTAATCAGTTTTGTTAGGTTTTCAGTGTAATCTCAGTGAACTAAATATTAAATTGAACAAATTAAGGGCATTTCATAGATAGGAAAAAGTTCCTTTCAGATGCTTTTTCCTTTTATTTTTATTCTTCTAGCAGCTCTACAAATCCTTTTCTCCCACCAGGAACATGCACATTTAGGTGCCTACTTCTTTAATGCATACATCCCAAATTTCTAGGAACTGAAGAAAATCTGCTTTTTGGCATTTTAAGAAATGTCCACATGTGTATCTATGGATACACCTGGCTGCTATTCAACGAGTACTTTTTGAGTGAATGAATGAATTTCTTCTCTAAATATGGTTGTATCAGGGACAATTCCAATTTCTAGACTCACTGATTTATCCTCTGTGGGCATTGATGTAACACCCTGCACTCTATTCCTTATAGTGAACATACTTCCCTATAGTTATGTCCTGTGGAGACCATCTGGAATAATGGAAAACCTGAGATTATCTGGATTCCAGTTCCAGTTCTACCACTGGAGACTTTACTCACATAATTAAGTCTCAGTTTCCCTTTCTGAAAAATTGGAGTGATTGACATATTATCTTCTAGAGTGGTTATGAGGATCAACAAATACTGTGCATTTTAAATTCAATATAATGGTACAGAAATGTTCAATACCTAGTACTTTCCCCTCTTTCTTTTGGACTCGTTTGTGTCATTGCTATTTGTTTAAACTAGTAGCTTCTCAGTGAGCTACAACACTCTTTATGGCACATGGCTTGGTAATGATGCTGGAAGGTATGGTACTCTGTCTTTCTTCTCAGAAGACTTAACTCCCTGAGAACAGAAATTGCAGTTATCTGCTTTGTTACTGAACCCTCAGTGCCTTCCTGAAGTAGGTTCTTAATAAATATATATTGAATGTATCTTGGCACTACAGAATCATGGAATGCCAGAGCTGGCATAGACCTTATTCCTTATCTAACCTGTTATATTGAATTTGGGGAAATTGAGACCTAATGAAGTAAGAGGCTTATTAAAAGCAATTCATACAGAACAAGGTTAGGCCATCTTTAGGGCTCATGCTTCTGAACCATACTTCTTGATGATGATGATGAAGAAGATGATGAAAGAGGTATTGCTGAAGCTCACACCTCTTTGGGGATGTAAACAACTGTATGCTCCCCATCTCTGCCTCTTCAAGAGCTCATGTTTATTAGATTTGTCAAGAATCTTATTGAAGATATTCCATGAATACAGTCCCCTTATTTCGCAGGTAGTGTCATCATCATCAAAGGTTCTAAGACCTCCCTAGACATCTTGAAGTGGGAAACAAGGATGGTGGGAATGGGACAAACACTCTTGCAAACTCAGTTTTGCTCCATAAGCATATAACTGACGCTAGAGAGGAAACACGGTCCATCAGCCCTTTGTAATTACTTGGTTTGGCATATGGCAGTTATTCTTAATTTAAATATAACAATTTGTAGCAGGTGTTTTTGTTTTTAATCTGTTTTTATGTAGTGCAGAGATAAATATACTGTGAAGCAAATAATCTAGATTACTCATTAGAGAAGTCATCTCTTGTAGGAAAGGCTGTCTGACATCCAGCTGTGTCCCTGACACCTCCCTTGTTCCATGTGAGGGTTCTGACAATGGGCCCTGGGAAAGGATGCCCTTTGTGTAATATACACCAGCATGTGTGCAGGTGTTTCCCCTCTTGAATCAGAAGCAGATGTCTGGTCAGGCAGAATATATGGCAGCTTGACATATATCTGGCTGCACCTAACAGGGAAAGTATGGCTCATAAATTGTACTAATAAAACACCATCACTGAAGTTTTGACTGAGACTTCAAACAAACACCTTTATCCTTCAACAGTAAGGGAGACTAGATATCACACAGGGTTTGTGACAAGTTCCAAACTTAGGATTGTGTGTTGCACCCCTACTCTGACATTGATGGATTTTATAAGACACATAAGCATCTATCCAGGTGTTCACAGAATTTATTTAACAACTACTTTATATATGTGCTATGTAACAAGCATCTAAAAGGTTCAGAAGACCGAGATGAAAGAATTTCAGAGTAGTCATGTGTTCAGGGACCCTGATGACAAGACATTTTTCAAATAGTTCATAAAAAAAAAAAAAACCTATCAAGTACCAACTGCTTAAAGAAAACAAGAAGAATGAATTACCATCCAAAATGTTGCATCCTTAATTTAGGGAGCTCTTGAAAAACCAAACCAAACCAAACCAGAGCTTTCACAACAAATGATAAATCTTTTCTCATAAAGTTTTAACTATAATATCATGAACTGTTCTTAAGTTTTTTCTACTACTTTAGATAATAGAATTAATTATTAATTATTAAAATCCAGTACAGAATTTTCAGCTTTTCATGCCATTTCAGGGTATGCCCTATGATTTCCCTATGATTTTGCCCTAATTTCCCTGCCCAAAGATTTCATTTTGGGATATTTTTGAAACACCATTTAAAATATTTTAAAGATCAGTGTGAAAATTTAGGTTCCCATTTGTAAATGACATAAATACTTTTTTTCAGTCAAAATTCTGGGGGATAGATTCAGAATCACTTTGTAATTTATCATCTGTTTGTAGCTTTAAAATTTTGCCCCCAAATAACTGCTGTGATCCAGTTATTCTGTGATGATATGTTCATAAAAGTGAAGGTGAGGTATACAAACTGAAATGAAAATAAAGTGACTTAAAGGGGGTTGGCAATGTCCAGAGTACTTCAAATCTAGTCCATGCACTGCCTTTTAAATGACAACAAGATAATACACATTATGAGGGGAAATGGATGGGGAAGACTAAGCGTGTTTGATTTAAAGCAATTCTGTTATCTGTCATTTGAAGAAAAAAATTTTGCTGATTTTAAAACAATACTTTAGTTACAGATGTTTCCAGACCCCTTCCCTGATCCAAGGAAACAAAATACCATTCAGTAACAAGCCCAGATTTAGAGATGGGGTTTGTTCCAATATAAACATTTCTTAACTAGACCTTCTCCATGAAAGTGCATAGTCAATTTTTCCATATACAGTCGGAAAGACAAAGCTTTTAGCTTAAAAGGCATTCTCGCCTACAGCATGGAGCTCCCGGAATGAGCAGTTTAGGGACGCCATGGTTCACTGTTGATGTCAGGCTGAACGTGGACTCCTTCATCAGAGTTATGAGACAGAACTATATCAGAACATGCATTGCCACAAACAGAAAGCTGGGCACTGTTTGACTTCGAGTATTTAGTATGGTCATTTATTCATTTCATCTTTCCGTTTCATGTACCATTGTTTACTCAGGGCCCAGCGGAAGCCTTGGCAAAGCAGGCATTCGACAAATAACAGAGGGATGCATAAACGAAGGTTTTGAGCACCAGTTTTTCTAAGACCACTTGGACAGGCAATTTGGGGGATCAGAAGATGATGATACCCTGCTGGCCTATAAAAGTTCAGTGCAGGGGGACACGTAACTTGTATTTATCACTAACTATAATATATGTAAGAAAGTGGTAAGAATCACAGTATATTGAGAGGTATAGAGAAATGCTGAAAGAGCAAAGAGGAGGGAGAGATTATTGTCAACATGGAACAGGGAGAGAGTTAAGAATAATCCTTTGGAAGAGGAGGCATTTGTGCAGGTTTTCTGGAAGAAAGAAAGCTGAAGCTAAAACACTGGAAATCATAGAACAAGTTATAGTTACACATTTTAAGGTAGGGAGGCTTGAACTCATGTTCTGTTTGTTGTTCCAATGCTCAAAGCAGGCATCTTTTGCTTTTGATAATCTACCTCAAGAAAGATAGCAGATGGATTTACTTCTTTCTAGTTGCTGGAACTTTCTGTGGAAAGATTAATTTAATACCAGCAGTTAAACTTGTGTGACATTTTCAGTGATTTTCTGGCTAATAGTATACTATCACAGTCTAACCTCTATTTCTGCATACATTGTAGATAATATTGGAGTCATAATCTAATCCTTGAAATACGTGCCAGGTGTATCTGGAAGCCTCTTTAATTCTTTGTGGCCACCAGAGTTCCATGAGTTACTCTCATGCGGCTTGAAATTTAGGAATTTTGATATTTTTTCAAATTATAACTTATAAATAGGGACAATATCTCAACTATAAAAAGAGACTATTTTCATTTTATCCTCTTTCTTTATGTTATCTAATACATTTACCCAAACGGAGGCGAGGAAGGGAATGGAGGAAGTTCTGGTTTTGTGTCTCTCTGAGAACTGAAAGTATCATTTCATTAACTTAGAGCCTATTGGGAAGTAATAAAAGATCCTGGTACACTTGGTTTTCAGTACTCTATAGTCAACAGCGCTATTTCTGAGTAGCTAAAATAAAGCAAATAACTGTTTTCATCTAAAGCTTTGACAATATTTCAAGTTTTTTCCCTTTTTTGAAATTTACAAGTTACTTAAATTATTAAATACAAAGGAAATCCACGCTGATTCATGACTTTGAGTAAAAGCACATTTTCTAGATGAATATGACTTTCTGCTCAAGGTTTAAACAAAGGGATCGTAGTCAAACAAAAGTCAGAGTAGTTTAGATAATCTGAGATGAAGATACAATATCTTAGATCTAAAAAATGAGTGCAACGCTTAGCTTTTAAAATAATTAAATGGAAGAGCAAACAAAAAGATGTTTTACAGGAAAAATAAAAAGAATCCAAAACCAAAATGGTTATTAACACTGAACATTTTGATAAATATCGCACGTCCAAGAACACAGCCACAGGAAAAACGTGTTTCATCTGCCAAAGTAATCACAAATACTTTGTGAGATTAGGGAGAGCCTAGCCCTTTAATAAAAACTCGGAGGTTTCAAGCACTTTATACAGAGTATTATCCTTCTCTCATAAAGATGATTACCCTGATTGTACCATGATATTAGTATCACCTTAAAGGGAATATTACCTTCACGTACTGAGCAGGTTCCTCACATCAAAGACTGGAGAACAAGGCATGAGGGTGCCCACCATACTGAAAGTCAACAATGGAGCGGGCAGCAGGCTAGAGCTGTCCTGCCTTCCAAACACCTTTCTGTTTTGTTGATCATGTGTGGGCTGCCCCAATCCCCTGAAATATCCTTTATTCTTAATTTTCTATTAAGCTCAATACACGTATGAGCAGATGCTGTTCCTGGGCCAAGTCTCTGGATTATATCATAAAGTTCTATAATTCTGCTGTGAACTGGGAATTTTTCTTTTGGGAAACAAGTTTGATATATTTCCTTGCTGTTAGAAGACCAGGGTACTTGTCTTTAAAATCAACAATGGAAAAGTTCTCCAAGTAAGGTGGAGTTGCTGAAATTGCCATAAAACAGGTCAAGAAGGTCATAGAGGGGTACAAGTGCCACAGCAAACTACTTTGGTTCTATCATACATTTCATTTTCTTCATTAATTTCCCTTGTTTCAATGTTTTTTCTATGTTACAGAGAAGTTTCTTAAAGTCATGTGGAGACCTGACTGATGGCTGTGGACAGGGGGAATACCAGACATGATATGGTATGAGAATATTAAAACTTAATTCTTCAATTGTTTTGAAACAAAAGCGTTATTGTTCATTTTTGAAATAGATCTTTCTTCCTTTCCAGATCAAGGATGTTCTGTTTATTTTTATGTGACCATCAGAAAACTCCAGCCGGAAATTCTCAAGTTTGAAAAGCAATAGCTCTTGAATGCTTACTTTCTCAGTATGAGTGTGGAGAGCATTGTTTCAAGGGTTGATAGCCTTATGAGGACAAGACAAAAATCCCCAAAATGAAAGAAAAGGGATGAATGATGTGGTTATAAATTGATTTCAAAATTGAGATAAATAGAATGATCCAAAACCAAGGGCAATTTTAATGTTTTAGTAAATAATTACTTATTTCTAAGACACAGATGGTCACATAAGCTATAACAATAAGGTAAACAATGATTTGCTCTTGTCTGATACAGCTCATTTCATATCCCAACACAAATATCTTCAGGTGTTACTCACTCCCATTGTTTGTTCCTTGCATCCTAGCTTGGGGATGCAGTAGGACAAGAGAACTTACCCAAAGCCAGGAAAGTTGGTTGTGGTTCCAGGTCTCTAGTGCTAGATTCTTCCACTTCAGTGACCTTAGCAACACAATGATTTCTAGGTGCTTCCTGTCCTAACAGTCTACAGGTGTATGAAACTTCCTACTGACTCACTAAGGTTACATGCTAGGAGACTTTGGACAAATCACTTAACATCTCTATGCTTTCATAGGTTAGATTCATAGCCACTGCTGTCTGGTTTATAAAAGGGTTATGAAGATCAAAGGTGGAAATACGTAAGAAAACACTTCATAAACCTTGAAAACTTTATAAGTATTGATATTATTTTTCAGCTGACTTATAATGATTGAAAATTCCAATATTTGGTGGTCATAAATAACATTTGTCCAATATCAATAACTTTATAAAAAGCTGGAATCTTCAAGTTACGAGTTAAAAGAGATTTAGGAAACTTTCCTATTTGATTAGTTTTCCCTAGATGCTTTGAATATAAAAACCAAATAAAAAAGTTGGAGCTTGCTTTCATGATACTATGAAATGCTTAGGGCTTTACTTTTTTATTCAAACAAAAACTGTCTATTGAAATGTATAAATGCATTCATTTATGGATGTCAAGTACAATGAATCAGAACAAATAAAAAAATTTTAAAAAACTAAAGTTTTTAATGTTTATTTTCTTGATTTTCATTGACATAACATTTATAATGGAAGCATTTTGGCCTTAGATCACAGAAATGGCTTTTGGACCACCGATGGTATGTTGAGGAAGGAGTGAGTAAGCCTGAGGGCTATCTTTTTAGCTCTGGGTATAGGTTAGATGTACCTGGTTTATATTAAAATGTAGCTAACATTTTAAGATAAGATGATATTCATTATGATGGAATAATTGGTGGAGAAAAATAAAAGTCACACAAACATCTGACTATTTCTACGCAGATCAAAAGATAGTGGTTAACTGGTCTACCCACTACCACCCTATCCTTTCTCCAAAAGTCCTGTGTTGTTTTCCTCAGCACTCCCAGGTAATGACTGAGACAAAAGTGGAATTTCCTAGGAAAGGGCCAAAAATATCATCAGACAGGGAACAGGAAGCATAAAAATATCTCTCAGGAGAGCACCAATTGTTTAAAGATTTTAGCTCATGTTTGGAACTGTTACAGAGGTGCTCAGAACATCAGCAGTTTCCTGCAGACAGCAACACATACTGGCTGAATGCAGGTGTAGGTGCTGCTGGGATGAGGTGCTGATTTGAATAAGATTTTGGGTAATATATTGAAGACTTGCCATGATTTAGAATATCTATTTAGAGGGTCTTAGTACAGTGGTTTGCAAATATTTTATAATAAAGAAAACTTTTTTTTTTTAAACCAGTGAAATTCTATGTGGAATTCATCTATAACTTGTTAAAAAAGAAGATGCTCTGGTTGAAAGAGGAAGAGCCCCAAACTTTTGCTGCTGGTGCTCCCTTAGCTCAAGTCATACCCAAGGCATTTCTATGTTGCCTTAGCTTAAGAGCCACAGACCTAATGGGTCTTAAGTTGAAAGGTTCCTGAACAGATTCCCCCATGATTTAATACATTCCTAAAAACATTAGCAGCATCTTCTCCCTCATTCTTGTTCTCCACACATGTGACAGGCCATCTTGATAGAACCTTGGCAATGATCCCAGCATCTGTTCTCTCCTTTCCAGACCATGACCACCATACAAACCCAGGCCCTTCTTACTCTTGTGTATTGGACAGTTACCAATACACAACATAGGTTATTCTGATTCTAGGTTCTCTGCTGCCCTTCAGCCCACCCATTCTGTAGTCTGTTTCCAGATTAATGTTGACAAAGACAATTTTTATTGTTTCTCCTTCTTTTGCTCTGAAATCTTCAATGTTGTCCAGTCCAAACAACTGGGAGTATTTCCCTTCCTAGAAGAAACCCTGTTTCTTGGTTTTTATTCAGCTTGTCCCCTCAGCTTATATTGTCTTTCTCAGTCTTCAAGATCTAACTCAAGAGCCATCCTCTTATGAAGTTACCTGGGAACTTCCCACCCGAAACAAATGTTCTTTCTAAACATCTGAGAGTTTTTATAACATAACAATCTACTTTATCACATTACTAGTGTGCTTCTTTTGTCTTTTTGTGTTTTACTCATCTTTGTAGGTACTTTTTGTTAAATATGAGAGTAAAGATACAAATGCTGATCGATCCATCACATGTCCCTGGACATGCAGGAAATACAAGGTAGCAATACAGGGCCTGGGTACTATTTTCCAGATTTCAAAATATTTAATTAAATTAAAATATGTACAAATAATATGAAATGCTAAACTTTTGGTTTTGACTAAAGTTAAAATAGAGCAATGACAGCATTTTATCAGAAACTCCCTTTGTAGCTAAATTATTTTGCCTCATTAAAAAATAAGATATTACTTAACAATTTGTTTGGTAGGCGTTATGTGTTGAACTGTATCCTCTTAAAATTCATGTTGAAGCTCTAACCCCCAGGGTGACAGTATTTGGAGATAGGATGTGTGAAGAGGTAATAAAAGTTAACTGAAATCATATGGGTGAGTCTTAATCCAACAGAAGTGGTATCTTTAAAAGAACAAGAGACAGCAGAGACCTCTGTCTGTGTAGGCACACAGAAGAAAGGCGATGTGAGGACCTAGTGAGAAGGTGGCCATCTATCAGTCAGGAAGAGAGCCCTCACCAACTGACCCTGAATAGCATCTTGATCTTGGACTTCTAACCTCTAGAACAGTGAAAAAATACTGTCTTGTTGTGTAAGTCACCCAGTGTGGGTGTTTGTTATGGAAATCCTAGCAGACTAGGGTGCTTGGGTGAAATATTACAAAATGTGAGGCTAGGGGCATAAGAAAAATAGTAGAGATCCCTGGGCACAAAAAGTTTGGGGACTACTACTCTCTTACATTTCCCTCTTCTGGTTACAATAGATTTCACCAGTGACAACTGCCACAACCATTCTCCTAGTCCAGGAGGGCAGAATCACTGGTGTCTTGAAGGATGTCTTTCAGCACTAGGCTCTCACTTCTTACATACTGAATGAATAACTTGCCTATTTCAGTAACTTGTTTAATTCAGTGCTTGACAATTTCTAGGAAAGTAGTTAACAGCCCAAGTTTCTCACAGGTATGACTTACATCCTTTCTTTTTCTACAATTCCTTTTTTTTCCCTCTTTTTCATTTGGAGTGAAAATATTAAAAGGTAAACTGCTCCTAAGCCTAAACTCCATTTTCCTGTGGTTGACATACTTTGTCTAATCATTTCCCCCAAGGTCCCATTTTTACTACAGTTCAAGCTCTTTTCTCATCCTTTTTAAATTCTTTTAAGTTGTAGGTCTACAAAGTGAACTCAGGACTCCAGTGAAAACATAACCTTTAGCAAAGCTGGAGATACATGAATATATGTATGTGTACATGTATTTCAACTTTTATTTCCCTTTTATCTGAGGGAAGAATTTGCCATTGTTACTAAGTTGATATAGAGTTAGTTTACTCCATAATTCTGTAACTTAAAAAACATTAAAGTCAAAGCTCTAAACATACCACTAATTCAAATGTTCTTTACAGATTCATCGATTGCCAAGCCCAATGCAGCATTCCTGAATGCTACTGGGGACCATTGTTAGCTGAGTTATTGCTAAGATTTAGAAGCAGGTGTTAGAGGGCATTATAGGGAGCAGGTTACGATCTTGGAGCCAAATGAATCTTCAAGTAGATTACTCAACTGCTCTATGACTTGATTTCCTTGTCTGTAAGATGGGGCTAACATGAATGGCTTTTTAATAAGGTGGTTATGAGCAATAAATAAATCACTAATACACACAAAATACTTAGCACCAGTGCACAACAGGTGCTAATCAAGAGTTTAATAATTAAAGATAAAAGGATCTTAGAAATCAGCCAGTTAACTCTCTGAAAAGGGTTGAAGCATCGCTGTTCTTTAAGGCCATTATGAAATAGTCGTCTCTCAGGGCTAAGACTGTACCAAGGAGCCTGGGACCTACAGGGAGAATGGGGATACTGTTCTATACAGAAGGAAACACACACCTTGACTCAAATGCATACCTCAGTTCCTCTAGAAAAGGACTCATGTGAGGAATGGCCTTTGCAATTTTCACTTTGGGGAAACCAGCTCTTCCATGTCCTGAAATATTATCTTTCCATTTCAGGACACAGACTGCGATCCTCACTCCATGGAGCCTCATTATCCTGACTCAGGATAACTCCCTTGTTTCCAAGAAAAACATCACAATCCAACCATTTCCTAGAGTCTCAGCAACACCCTATTTCCCAGCAGACTTCACACACAATCCCCCACCCCCACCCCACCTCCCCTCCTTTCCCTCCCTCAAGGATATTTTCTAACGGTTCCACTTCAGATGCCAGGAAAGGTCAGATAGAAACAGAAACCCTCTCTATCATTTCATGTCTTTTCTCAAAACACATTTTCTGGGTGTCTGCTAATGTGGACAATGGTTTCAAGAAGTGCAAGAGTTTACCTTGAGGCTTTATTTATTTATTTTTTATTCTAAAGTGTGCCTTTTTGGAACTGGGGTCTAGTACCTGAGTGAGCCTGTGAACTTCATAGGCCAAAACTTAGCTTAATATTTTTGGTCTCCCTCATATATCAAAAAAGCTTTCCTTTTCTGGATTCACAATTTCCCCTGAGTCCATTCAAAATTCAAGCCCAGCTGCATTTTAGAGCTCAGAATTTCTTAAATTTTAATGTGCTTGTGAACAGTTGGGGTATGGTGAAAATTCAGATTCTGGTCCTAACACATGTTTAGGTGATACTGATGCTGCTGTTTATGGACCATACTTTGAGTAGCACCTTTTGGACTCACTTCTCCATAACCAGAAATAATCAGGGCAGGCATTCATACACTGGGGTGAGTTCCCTGCTTTCTAGAAAATTCCTTGAACATGTCTGCTTTCAAATGTTGTGTTCTGTTCAGTCTAGAGCAAGCTTTTAAATTTTTTCAAAGCATCATTAAGACTCAGTGGACAAATGTGTGGTATATAAGTGGTGATTTCATTTGATATTTATAATGAATCAATAATCTGTGCCTTCTTGTCCTTACTTTAAATTCTTCTCTAGACTCTCCTGTCACTTGACATTTAACTATTAGGTAGTGATACATGTTTCCTCTCATTGGTTCTCCATATCCTCGTCCTCTTCCATTGTTGTACTTTGTTGTCCTAGTGTAGTGGAGCTTCATGTTTAGGGTCATTTGGAAGGGTCTGGATAGGGTAGGAGGTGGTACCCAGGAACCCTGCTGTGGGAGACCACTGACACTGGTTGGGTACACCAGGATGCACATGTACGCATGGTGGTGTCTGCACCTAACCCTGTCTAGGGAGTCTCCTCAGTTCGTCACCGTGGAAGGGCTCATGTCTACTGCGAGGCCCATGCCCCTGTCCTGAAGATCATTTCCAACTGCCACACCCTGAGACCGTGGAAAACAGGGAAAAGTACCCCATAAAATCTGTCTTCGGACCCCGTCTACTTATTAGTGTCCTGTGTTTCCCTCAGACTCTGGACTTGTAAATCTTGGGGTTGTGGCTGGGACAACAGTTTTGACTGTATGATTCCGGTCCTTAAACTTGCTTCCCTTTACCTGATGCACATTTTAATCTACTTTGTTAGAATTTTGTTGCTAAAAATAAACTTTTCTTTCTCTCTTGCTAAAGAAACTGAGGCCACAGAGGAAGAAAGATCCTGCCAGGTCTTTTGGTCTATAAGATGATCTATTAATGATGGAGTCAAGAACCAGAAGAGTTAGTTCCAGACTCAAGTCCAGCTCTACTCAATTCTGTAAGATTCTCCTACTGATAATTTAACATAAAGGGCAGTTAGAAAAAACGAAGAGTAAAGTTAGTGATAATATCATAGAGGTAAACAATTTTCTTTAAAAGCTATCAAAATATGTTCATGTAATGACCACTATGCTAATGCTAAGGCTGATTAAGTCCATTGAAACAACTGGAAAGACTCTAAGGCCAGAGTGAGAAGACACCATTCCTTGTATTGCTGCTGCTAAGCTTCCCAACTTCCTTTCTGTTCCCAATTCAGTTGCTTCACCTGAAAAATGAGAGGGTTGAATCTCTAAACCTCCTTTCTATAGCTAACATTCTGTTATTTCTTTGATTTCATGGTTCAAGGTGTAACAGAATTAGGCATTCAATAATAACCTTCCATTGACTCTCAGGCCTCAAACGCCCTCATGCCTCAAATGCCCTCATGCAGGTCTCCCTTATGTTGAATTCTGTGGTGTAGCAGAGGCTTCTGAGCTTGCCTCTTATAGCGGAGTTTTGGGTATCTATTGGCATTGATCATGACAGACAACAAGATCCAGAGAACACAATGGAATTATTCATGCACTACAATGAAACAGCGACCTATATCCAGACATTGGAACTCTGTCTTCAAAGAGCAGGCATTTAGCACCTCACATATGACCTGGGGCATGACAGAAAACAGTCTGCTGCTCCCAGGGCAGATCAGCAGGAAAAGAGGAAACACTTTGGGCATGCTCAGCTTGTCCAATTGTATCACACTGTTCATCCAGGGAAACACATGTCAAAAGGCACCGTAGACTAACTTGATGTGGAAGAACAACAGGCTTACACTAATTTTAAGCCTGAGATATAAATTTGTGTTGTGCTGTGCTGTGATGGCAAGCTTAGAAAAGGATTTTTGCTCTATTTTTGACCATTCTACAGCCATTTTGATTTGTCTATTATCAGATTCTAGATGGTTCTACAGGCCTAGCATCCCTGGGTCTGAGAATCACTAGACAATCCTCTTGTCCACTGCTGGTGCCTATGTTATGCAATGCTTTGGGCTGATATTTGGCTTTATAGTGTTGCTTAGCTAAGGACGTCATGTTGCAATACACTTTGTACACAGAGAGCAGTAGTCATGTCCTCAAGGCAGGTTTTACTGAAGACATCCCTGATCCCTAGAGTCCCTGATTTCCTTTAATGCAATCATGCCGCTTCTGCTAATGGAGGGCATAATTTCAAAATAAATATTCATACACAAAATCTGCACCATACTCAGGGGCCCTTTTAGCTATAGGCTTCAGCATTTCAACTGTTCTAATCTTCAAGAGCATTGTATTAATGCAGCTGTTAATGTTATGGGATTTCTCCAAATTACCAGTTCTCATGGAGTCATAAATGTAGATCCTTCACTACATTTAGGTAAACACAAGATCTCTAGTGCTCACCAAAACACAACATAAAAACTAAGAAAGTCCTGGAAGTGAAAAGAGTGTCATTTTGTATGTTACTATCTTCCTTTATTTTTAAAGGTGAATTTGTTTCCCTATGTATTTTCCCTTATGCAGAAGATTTGGGCTTGAATATGGAAATTTTCCCACTACCAATCAGGCTGGGAATGTTGTTTCCCCCAAGTTTCTCGGGATAAAAAGACTCAGATTCAGAGTGAACTGCTGGCAGCTGAATTTCATTAAGACTTTGATGGGAAACTTTAGTTGGAATTACAAACATCTGTGGTTAAACTTCCCTTTAGTAAACCATTTCCCAGAATTTAGCTTTACCACACCAGGAGTGAAAAAGAAAAACAGTTGAAAAGAGAATGCTGCTTTTTTGCAAATACAGAAGTAGATATTTAAATATTTGGTTACATGCTCACTGTATGTATCTCAGTGAACTAGCAGATTTACTTATTTAAGAAAATAACTGTTTGGAAATGCCAAATCCTAGAACTCAAACACAAACTAGAAATCTGCATTGAAAGGTTTCTAACCAATCAAATACCTCCAAATTATGTCTGGCCATCATATTTATATGGTTACAAAGCAAGGAAAAATCATAAGGGAGTGTTCAGGGCATTGTTTTCTGTACACAAGTATGATATGTCAGGGTTGAGAATTTGCAGAAAAAGAAAAGAAAGAAAGATTTTTGTCTTTGTCATATCAACAGTGTTGGGGTTTTTTGTTTGGCTGTTTAACTTTTCTAGAGATTTAGACAAATCCATTCATTTCTCTCAACTGTACAGATCATCTTATTGCTGGGGAAAGGTTGTTTAAAGAGTCGTTAAGAGAATGATTATAAAAGCTAAGCTGTAGTCGCATTCTTCTCCAGTGTTGCATAACCAGCAAATTTGTAAGCAAAAGTTGAGCATAACCAAATTTGGAGAATAAAGATTTAGACAAGATACTACATAGTTTTACCTGTGGATAGATAGAAAGAGTGGAAGAAAGAGAAAGGAGGGACAGAATGAGAGAGTTAAGGGCTAACTTTGTGTCAGGCAGCTTTTATATGCTATTTCATTTTTAAATGTCATAACAATCTTGCAAAGCAAATACATTTCTATTTACTTTACAATCAGAGGAACTGAGCCTTTAAAAGATGAACTAATTTGCCTAAAGTCAATCAGCTAGAAAGTCCTGGAGCTGGATGCACACCACATCCATCTGGCCACAAGCCCATGTTCTGCCTCTGATGAAAGGTAAATTCTAAATACTGCAAAACAGAGACTGCAAATGAATAGCCCTCAGGCGGACTCTGGTCTTCAGATATACTAAGTCTACAGGGTATTTAAAAAAAAACTGACTCAGCAATTTCTCTTAGGAATCCAGATTCTGTCTTCTCTTGGAAAAAAATAAACAAAACCCAGAAAACCTGGCAATGCTGGAGGTGACTGCCCTCTGGAAGGAGCTGCCCTCTGCATCCTGTGACTCAGAGCCCCATCACTCACAGGATGTATTCCTTTCACTGAGCTAGTACCACCAGGTTATTTTTTTGCCTGGCATAGATAAGTATCTGAATTTCAAAAATTTCTTTGTACTATAGGATCCAGCAATTTCATTTCTGAACTTATACCCCAAAGAACTGAAGTAAGGACTCAAACAGATATTTGTATACCAATATTCATAGCAGTGTTGTTCACAACAACCAAAAAGTAGAAATTACCCAGATATCCAATGATGGATGAATGGATAAACAATGGCCAATTATTCAGCTTTAAGAAATGAAATGAAATTCTGACACATTGCAATATGGATGAGTTTTGAAGACATTATTTTGTGAAATAAGCCAGCACAAAAGGACAGATACTCTGTGATTCTTTCTATAATAAGTACCTTGAGTAGGCAGAAAGCAGAATGGTACCAGAGTCACGAAGCAGAATGGTACTTGCCAAGGGCTGAGGGGAAGGCTAAATATGAAGTTATTATTTAACGGAGTTTAGTTTGGAAACATGAAAAAATTCTAGAGATGGATGGTGGTAGTGGGTACAAAATATAAATGTACCTGGTGCCACTGAATGCTAAGCTGAAGAATGGTGAAAATTATAAAACTTACATTATGTCTCTAGATTTTTAAAACCTCTGATTAAATCAGGGAACTCTGGACTTATAGGGAATGGGATTCTTTATTTTCTAGTATTTTAAGTAAGAAAGTCTGTAAAATAGACCTTATATTCCTATAGGTAGTGCTCTTTTACCTACTAGCCTAAATCCCTTTACCTACTAGCCTAAATCAAGAGATGCTAATATGCACTACAGCATCATGTGGAGGACATACTAGAATATTTAAACAAAGGGAAAATAGGATGCAGGATGATGCTATACTTAAAGAGAGAGCTGAGAGACCCTGTGATATATTGAAAAAAGAGAATGAAATTCTGAAACTTGGGCAAGTTCCTTACCATCTCTAAACATCAATTATCTCGAACAAGTATGTTCATGGGACATAGTAAACATCAACAAGTGTTAGGTTTTTTTCTTTTTTTATGAGTACTTTAAAAAAATAGTTATGAACTGGAAATGTAGCTCAGTGATAGAGCATTAGCTTAGCATGTGTGAGGCTCTGGGTTCAGTCTCCAGCACTACAAAATAAATAAATAAATGGATAGATAAGTAAATAAATGAATAAATAAATAAAATAAAAAATAGCTATTAGAGCCGGGCGCGGTGGCGCACGCCTGTAATCCAAGCGAATTGGGAGGCTGAGTCAGGAGGATCGCGAGTTCAAAGCCAGCCTCCACAACTTAGCTAGGCCCTAAGCAACTCAGTGAGACCCTGTCTCGAAATAAAATACAAAGTAGGACTGGGGATGTGGCTCAGTGGCCAAGTGTCCCTGAGTTCAATCCCTGGGTCAAAAAAAAAAAAAAAAAAAGCTATTAGACTAGTTAGGAAGGTGAGCTACCTCAAATATTTGGTAATCCTCAACTACTTTTATATAACTTTTGCTATTCTTCTAGCAAGAACTGCATAAATGGTCTCTGAATGGCATTTTCTATTGACTTGAGGAAATTCTAAAAACTTTTACAAAAATTATCCTCACAGGATGTGGGGAAAAAGGTACACTCATACATTGCTGGTGGGGTTGCAAATTAGTGCAGCCACTCTGGAGAGCTGTGTGGAGATTCCTCAGAAAACTTGGAATGGATCCACCATTTGACTAGCTATCCCTCTCCTTGGTTTATACCCAAAGAACTTAAAATCCGCATACTATAGTGATGCAGCCACATCAATGCTTATAGCAGCCCAATTCACTATAGCTAGATTGTGGAACCAACTTAGATGCCCTTCAATAGATGAATGGATAAAGAAACTACAGTATATACACACAATGGAATATTATTCAGCCATAAAGAATAATAAAATTATGACATTTGCAGATAAGTGAATGGAATTGGGGAAGATCATGTTAAATGAAATAAGCCAATCCCCAAAAACCAAAGGCTGAATTATTTCTCTTATAAGTGATTGATGACACATAGCAGGGGTGGGAGGAGGTACAGGAAGAATGGAGAAGGGATGGATTGTTTAGAGGAAAAGGAGGGATGGGGAAGGGGAGGGGAAAGAAAGATATTAGAATGAGACAAACATCTTTACCCTATGTATATGTATGAATAGGCAAACTGTGTGATTCTACTATGCGTACAACCAGAAAAATGATAGTTGTACCACATTTGTGTACAATGAACTGAAATTAAAAAAATAAAAATTAAAAAAAATATCCTCACAGGTACTTCTACTTACTTAATCACCTCTTCCTACATGTTTCTGTGTAGTCAACTGCTTTTATAAACTTCTTCCTCCTTGTGCCACTTACTAGACACAGGGCTTAGACTTCTGCACTGTGTCTCTGTTTTCCAGTGTGTGAGAGAAAGATAGAGTCCCACTGATTTGTCATGAAGGTACAAGGGAATAACTGGTGGAAAGTGTTTGGACAAGTGTCTTACGTGTGGAAAGTATTCAATGAGTGTTAGCTATCCCACCACTATGATATTTCAGTTCTTCTAAAGTAAGTTTTTAAAAACCTTCTTTGGAGTTTGGTGAGTAGGTTATTGTGACCTACTTCAACAATTTAGGAATAACACTTGGTCTATATTACCTCCTTGGCACTTGTTTGTACCCACTCTTATAGAACATCAATTCATTCTGCTTTGCATGTATTTTCCTCTCTTGGATTGCTTACCCTTTGAGAGTAATCAGGGATGAGACTCTGCCTTCTTTCTGTCCCTCCTGGTGCCTGTTTTCTTGCTCTGCATGGTAAACCTCCAAATTTGCCTTTTGTATAAATAATTTAAGGGAATGAAATAATGTTCGTATGTAGGGGATTCAATTTACTTAACACATTTTTGGAATAGCAGTACTGGATGATGGTCCAAGCTAGTGACTGGAGGTCTTATTGTAGTCTTATGAGATCTTTTACAAAGTAAGGTGCCAAGATAAGAAAAAGAAAAGCAGATAGTGAAAGAGACATAACTGTCTTTTAATAAACATTCTGCAATCCTTCAATGGCAGGGAGCCTAACAATGTGTTCTGGAATGGTATCACATATCAACAATGAAAAGAATTGAAAGGGAAAGTCCCTTGGAATTAGTCTCCTTCATAGTGCATCTTTTAAGAAAGCCAGTTTGTCTAGGGCTGGGTAGACACAGGGCTCGTGGAGCAATGATTTTTTTTTTTTTTTGGAAGGACGTTAACACGACAAAAATGACAACAGAAAATCCAGTCAAGTTACTAGGAGATAAGGTCCTGTTTTCTCCTCTTGGATTAACCATTGTTAATCACTTCCCTTCTCATTATCTCTCAAAACCAGAAACAGCACCCTGGTTCTCATTGTCTCTATTTCTCTGTCTCTGTGTCTCTGTGTGGCTTCTTTTCCAGTCACACAGCATCAATCTCTAACCTATGTTCCTAACCTTGTTTAACTCCTGCTTCTTTTTGATAGACAAGAATCTCACTGTTCCCAAGAATACTCTGATAATCTCCTCGGGGGATATTTCTGTCTCTATTTCTAGAGTCCCACTACTTCTTCAGCATTTCTATATTGATCAAGAAGAATTTTGCAAGTTTTACTCGCTTCCATGTGGAGGATGAGAAGAATAGGCATTTTAAAACAATGTGAAATATGACCATGCTGAATTTCCTTTTAGGAACTACCTAATCTCCTCTTTGCTCACCTTCAAGTGCTGAAAATACTGCTGTCATGGTAAATTCACTAATAATGACTCAGTAAATTTCTTGTTAAGCAGAATTTGGAAAAATCCTTCCCACAATGAGTAAAGAGTTACCTATGAGTGTTCCTGTTTTCAGATTCTTTCCATCCTGGGGAAAGCTTGATTTGTTTTACCAAAAAAAAAAAAAAAAAAAAAAAAAAAAGGAGGGGCCTTCCTTCTTGGTCATCCAGCACTCTCCACCCTTCAATCTGTGCAGTTTTCGTGTATTTGCTCCCCAGCTCACAGTGAGTGCCTCAGTGTGCAGAGTCCCTGCCTTGGGCCAAGCACTCAGGGATGGAGTGGACAGAGCCCTGCTATGGAGGTGCTGGGAAGGCACTCGGGAAGGCCTTCAGCCAAGAACCTCCCCCTGCTCCATGCTCATCTTAGTTATTTTTTCCCTTTCCTTTGAAGGAGATTTGAGGAATAACCATTCATATAAATCCAATTCAAATAAAGTGAATGCATTTTTAGAATACCTTCCCATCCAAATTTTGAACCTCTTCCATGAATAATGTGTCTACGTTCCTTCTCTCTCTCTCTACACACACACACACACACACACACACACACAATCCCATGATGCAATCCGGTAAAGTGGTTATGACATGTCATTAAGTCTCCAAAACATATTTGGTTTAAGATCTGCTTACTGGCCATAAAGAGCATGGGAAACCTAATGGTGGGGCATCGGGAATCGCCTTGGGACCACAGGCTAACCGGAGGCATTATGTGAAACTATGCACTGGGAGCATAATTACTTCGATCCCACCCTTTCTACACCATATACTTTGACCTTCTTGGAATGACTAATATCTTTTTTCTGTCTCCCTAAACCAAAGCCCTCAATTGGCATTTTGAACCTACTAGACTCTGACAATGTTACATACTTAACATGCTATGGGACATTCTTTCTAATTGGAAGGATACAGCAAATGAAAAAATAACAATATTTGTAAATAATATTAAGTAGAATAGTACCATAAAAATAAAATTCTAAGAAATATTCCCAAATAAGGATTTCTTTTAATCCAATCATCCATATATTTTTATAATAACTCTTAGCAAGTATAAAATACTTACAGCATGTCAGGCACCAGCTAAGCATTCTCTATTTTATGTAACTTCATTATAATAGCTATGAGATTTAAAGTAGGTATCAATAACTTCTCAGTCTTAGTTTCTCTTTTTTTTCGGTGCTTTCTAGTTTTATTATTTTTCAATTTTCCCAACACATGAACTATAGCTCATTTTGAGATTTTTTTCAGTGCATTTCACAGCAAAATGATTTCTTGATGTGCAATTTGAGCAACTATAATTTGCCTAAGGTCAAGGAATTTGAGATTTAAACTTGGGACCATCAGTCTAACAGCCTGAAATCTAAAACAATTTGCTGGGCTACTTTCCTATTTAGGATTTTACTGAACACATGAGCATTATGAAATTGCTCAGTCTCAACATTTAATTAATTAAATTTTTTTGAAGTGCTAGAAGTTGAACCCAGGGCCTCATGCATGCTAATCAAGCACTCTACAACTGAACTATACCTCTGTCCAACATTAATTTTAAGGTATCCTAATACTCAAATAATTATTTTCTTAATTTTTTATGGAATGAGAGTTACAAAAAGTTATGTTAAAAGTTATATTTCTAGGTTTAATAGGAAACAAACACAAGATTCCTAGATAATTTTGAATTTCACATAAAAAATGAAAAAATTTTAGTATATATAGTCTTATGCAATATTTGGGATCTAACCCAAAATTTATCAATGGTTTATCTGGAATTCAAATTTAATTGGGCATGTTGTATTCGATCTGTCAATCCTAGTCAAGCGTTTCATTCAGGGACTTTCCATGCCCAAAGCAACAGGTGGAGATAAAGCTTCACCAGGTTTAATTCCAAAACTGCAGAGAAGCAATGTTGTCCCATTGTGTGAAGTTCCTCCTGGTCTGACCTCTCCCAAGAGTCTGGGAGTGAAGCTGACAAGAAGCCATGTCCTCTCTTTCTCAGGGAGGCTACATTTTGCACCAGAATGAGATCTTGGTGCACTCTGGCTCAATCTATTCTCCCCCTTGTTTTGGTGGGGGTTGTGGACAGGGCTTACTCTGAAGAAGGATCATCTTCATGCACCTTATTTTAAATCATTAATTAATAACAACAGTTATACTAACAATTAGTTATCAGTTGGTAAAATTAAGAGCAACAGTCCACACTTCAGTGGTGTTAGAAATATGTCAATCCACTCAACTATTTTATTTGAATGGTTACTGTAACCACAGCTATAGGATATGGGGTGTGTGTGTGTGTGTGTGTGTGTGTGTGTTTTGTTAGGCCATTTGCTCTTTCCTTTCCCATGAACTTAGGTGACTTCGTTTTCCTCCTATTTAGCATCTCCCACGCACTGGACACACTGTTGTCTGTCTGAGCTCAGGGGGCTCTTAAATCATTTACTCTGGAGTCATTCTCTTTCACCACATTTCCAAGCTTTGGTTATGTTTTCAACTTAAAACAGCCACTGTGAGGTATCCAAACAGCAGCTCTTTGAATAAATAGCCTATTATCAATGGAATATATTGATCATTTTAACTTTGGGGACTGCACTTGATTTAGTTTGCTTCTGGAATATAATGGTTTATTCCTATTTAAGGTATCTGCCCTGCAGTTTCCCAACAGCTTCTTTCATGGCCCATCACCCCCACTTACCCCCTCGGCCCCTTCTGTTGCAGGCTTTTTGTTTAATTTGAGTCAAAAACTTAACTTATGTCCTGTTAAGTTATGCTCTCCTTATCCCAAGAGCAGAGGAGCAAGAAGGCAGTGACAGGGCACACAGATTAAGCACTGTGACTTGACAAAATGACTATTGGGACACACAAAAAGCATTAATAATAATAACAATAAATAAAAATCTCTGACGTGCTGTTGCTACAGCCCAGGTAAGTCTGACAGTCTAACAGACCCACTCAGTGCATGAAGGACATATGTA
The DNA here is from genome assembly GCA_020662805.1 of Glaucomys volans. Lineage (NCBI taxonomy): Eukaryota > Metazoa > Chordata > Mammalia > Rodentia > Sciuridae > Glaucomys > Glaucomys volans. The sequence goes on from JAJEJO010000498.1 coordinate 290,734, forward strand.
CTTTTGCCAGTTTGAATAGACCTGTTCCAAAGTCTCAACTTGAAACTTACAACATCCAAACCCTACTTACAAAGTGGAACGCTTTCTCTTTATTTCAAGTTTATGAATTGTCATAGTCTAGTCAGTGGGAGGGGGGAGAGAGAGAGAGGGAGAGAAAGAGAGAGAGAGAGAGAGAGAGAGAGAGAGAGAGAGAGAGAGAGAATGAATTGTGGCAGCCTGCGGGGCGGGGCGCAGGTGCCCCAGCAGGGTGACAATGGCTGGGACACTGTACCTTGGCAGCCGGAGGCAGGCGTCCCGGAGCCACGCGGGGCTCACTCGTCTCAGGCCTGCCGACCACTGAGCTCCCTTCGATGTCAAAAGGAAAGGCGTTGTCGTCCCCGGACGCCGCGCTGGAACAGGCAACACCCCAGAGGAGCCACAGGGACAGGACTGAGCACCAGGCTGAGCTCAAAGCCATCTCTCCGCGGACATCCAACAGCGCTTTCCGGGACTCTGGAACTGTTGGTCTTCTTCGGTCCCCACGGGGTGCGCTGGTGTCTGGTAGTTTACCTTCTCTGGGTCTGCAGTATCCAGATGTGGGAACGCCAGGCAGCCCAATCAGCAACTTTGGAGGGGGAAAAAAGGGAAAGTGAGAAAGTTTGCGAGAGTTTCTCTCTCTCTCTTCTCCCTTCTTTTCCTCTCTCCCTCTCTCCCTCTGTCTCCCTCGACACACACACACACACACACACACACACACACACACACACACACACCTCTTCCCACTCCAGGCGCCCGGGGAGGCTTTGCTTCAGGAACCTACAGATGAACGGAGCTTAAAGCCCAGCATCAAAAGACCGGGCTGGGGTGCGCCCCGCCAGCGCGCTTGGCGGCCAGGACGGAGGACTGTGCTCGCTCTTCTGGCTTCCTTCCCACCCTCATTCTCACCACTCCCTTTCACCTTCCACTTCCAGGCCCTCCCACTCCAAGTTGGCTTTTCAGACACTACGGTCGGGCCTTTCCTTCTCGCCTCCCCTCCCCTCTCAGTTTGGAGCCCCTCCAAGGGCTCCAGATGAATATTCAGCATTCGCAATGCTTCCTCACATCTCTTATTTATTTAGTCCAGGTGCCAGATGTCTTATCTATATTTATATAGATCTTTTATGTGGCCCCAGCTAGTTTGCAGGAAAGTGGGTGGAAAAAGGCTTCCAGGGGTGGGAGCCAGAGGTAGATGATCTCAGGGGCAGGGACAGAGGGGCAGGGTGCCCCCTTTCTCAAGCAAGGTTTCTCATTTTCTAGAGATGATCTGCTAAACTCTTTGTGCTAGTATCTTGTCTGGAGTCTTGCTGGCCCCTGGGGTTCCTCCTGACGGTCCTCACCCAGAGGGCTTGGGAGAATATCTTTTGCTGCAACACTGGAAAATGACTTCATTACTCAAATGCATGAACTTTTATTTACAAAGAACATCTTGTTTTCATCCTAAAGAGGTGCTTTGTAAGGGACCCGGAACAAGGCTTGCAGTGTATGAGCTTGTCAAATATACTGCCCACAACCCCGACCTCTTCCTCTTGGCCTGTAATCTCATGCCTACTACATCTGGCTGCGTCATATAACCTTTCTAAGACTTTGGTAGATGTTGGGCTATAATTATTCCAGGGTGCCTCTGTGGGTGGGTCGGTGGCTGCTGCAGTTGATAGGTGCCTTGTTTACATTGCCTTCATGACAGAGCTTTAAATATTTCTACAAGACCCAAAGTGGCTTAAAAATGTCTAGATGAGACAACCATAAAATGACACACAGGTAATTTTCTAGGTATCTGAAATCACAGATAGTCATGCAATAAAGCATCTTCATGAAACCAAATTGTTAGCTCCATTTCATAGAGCAAGTTATTTTGTCTAAGGATAAACAGAACAATCATGTATTCTGTTCTTATCTCATTCTAGATACTTGGCATATGTCATTTGTAGACTTCACAGCATTCTTGAAAAGAGGTCTATTATTTCCTTTTTATGGAAAAAAAGAGAGAGGTTCAGTGACACCAGGACATTTCCCCAAGGCCACTCAGCTGGTGGAAAACTAAGTGAACTTTGAATCTGGGCCTCATGGTCCAAAGCTCTCCTTTACCTCTATATCATGTTGAAACTCACAAAATAAAGGCAGGAGAAATAACCTCTCCCACTTTTTGAGTGACTTCTACATGCCAAAAATTCATATAAAGTATCTCCCTTTATTTTATCTTGATAATAATCCCAAGAAGCAGGGGTTATTGTTTGGCAATGGGTAAATGGTACCATGACCTAGGTAAGTCTCATGGTAATGAAGCTGAGCCATAAAACATCAACTTCTATTTTCCTATAAACTGTTCAACTTTTTCAGGATTCAGACCAGTCTTTAGGACTTGATCTAAGCTGTCCTTGAGAGTCTAGTGGAACCAAAACTCTCCTAGGAGTATTGCTGAGGAATGAGAACAGGTCAAGTGGACCTAAATTAGAAGTAAGGGGTGCTGTCAACAGTTGTGAGATGGACCAGAATTATTTACAAGTTCACCTGGACCTATGGAGGGGGTACAGACTCTCCCAGCAAGACTTTCATTAAAGACTTAGCCCTGTGTCTCCCTTTACCCTGGCTGCTTAAGTTCCCTTACCACCACTTGATCTGAAAGACACATTTAACAGTGTGTCCTGTTTTCTTGTAGGTCCACATTCTTTAAAGCTCCTTGGTGTGATATTGCAGGTAGGTGCCATAGTATTGACTTCTATACACATGGGGCAGGGAGCCTTGCTTGTTAACAGTAGGGTCCCTGATTTTAAATTATAAAATGTACAATACAAAAGACCAAAGCCAGACAAAACAAAAAGAGTTCTCATAGATTCCAGAGTATTTATAATGTTTTCATTTGAAAGTATAAAAATAGCAATGAAAGGAACCATTACACTAAATTGTGGTCATCTTCTTCTACATAAACAGCTTAACCTACTAAATTAAGTGAAAGTGCTTAAAAATATATGCTTGGTTTGCTTGGTTCTTTGAGAGATTTCTATTGGGAGACAAGGTCACCAGACTCTGAGGAGAAACAATAATTCTCAATTATCCTGTTCCATCCTCCTTTTAAAAAAAGTTAAATAATAATAATATTAATTATATGGATATTCTGACTTCAGATATTGATCACTTCAGCACACCAAATCTGTTCATATTTGTTTTCTGCAGGATTACATCCTCTTCATCATTAACTGTCAATTAATCATACACTTTTTATTTGACCTGGGAGCTCTTCTTCCTGCCCAGCAGGCAGTGTCCAAGTTCTGAAAGAAGGCCCAAACAGTGGGGATAGTAGTATATTTGTCTGGGATCTTATTTCTGATCACATATATTCTTCCAAAAAATCTTCCTTATCTTTCTGCAGGCACTTTTGCTTTTTTTTTTTTTTGAAGCAAAATGACACAACATATAAGAGTGTGGGTTTTTGTATGAAATAAAACAGAGTTCAAATCCCGTGTCTGATAACAGTTGTTCTAAGAGCTTGACACAAAACTTAGTCTCCATAAATGCCAGTTTCCTCATCTGTAAAATGGGAACAATGATCCCTCTTTCACTGAGTTATTATGAATAGTAAATAAAATAATGTAAATAAAACATTAACATAAACTGGCAGAGTTAACATAGACTATACTAACCAACTGCTCAGTTAATACTCTTTAATTATACAGTATCTTTAAGACTTAAAGAAGAATAGACTGACTATGTCTAACGAAGGAAACAACCATGCTTATTTACCTTGTGGCCTGGGCAACCTCCCATTTGCTGAGAATAGCCATTTCTATTTCTGACTGTTACTGGGCTTCTCCGTGTATCAACCATTGAATGAGGCTGTCATGGATCATAGGATGATGGGGTAGCCAGGCAAGGAGAGATCATGGATGAGTATTCTATCACGAGTTGAAGGTAGTAGAATAAAGGGAATTACCTCTTTACTAAAGGCCCACTCCCAGACCACCAGAGGCCTGAGGGTAGGAGGATTTTATTCTTGCTAAAAGTACAACTGGAGAACATTTTCAGTGCTGCTGCTTTAGAAGCCTAACTCTTACTCTCTCTCCTTTTTCTGGGATTGAGGATGAAAATTTGCCAAGCACTTTGGTGGCCATTATCTCTGATGGAACTCCTACCTTCCACAGGATTCCCTCAAAGTACAGCAGAAAACAAGGACTTTTAGGAAGGCAAAGGGAGGAAATGGCTTGTTTGTAACCAAACCAGTTAGTGCAAAATGAGGACCCAATACCTTTCAACTGCCAGACTTCTTGTTGCTTCCCAAGTCAGACCAAATTAGTTTTAGTTCTGGCAACAGCTGACCTGGTGCTTTTTAGGCTTTATCAAAAGAAAGTTTTGAAATTCCTTGATGAGTCCCCAGTGCGGTTATCAGAAGGTAAATATCAAGGCTTTCTATCCCTTGGCTGTTGGGCCTGTCCTCAGCATCCAGGATCCAGTGAGGGTGTTGTTAACACATCCCATGTGCCCTCTGTAAATAGAAAGTCGCGTCAGATGCTATTTTGGATTTGTAGGTGCTAATCTTGACATAACTAGACAAGAAGGTTGTTGTGGGAACTGTGTACTGGTGACAATAATTTCATGATGACGTTGATCAGAGAAGAGAGCAGGAGCTGAGCTACCCACTCCTGTGAGGTCTTTAACTGGTAATCCTGTGATAGGAATGGAAAATGTAAAATTGTCTCTCTTTTTCTGCTAATACTCCCCTTCTCTCCCCTTAGACTGAGATTCTCCTTCATGAACAACCCTGGTGGAGATTCAGACCATCTGAGGAGGAATGACAGCAAGAGAACTTGAGGTGGATGAGACCTTTTAAAAGTTGTTTTTCCAGCATTAGTCTTCCCAGGCTTTTGTTCAGGATGTGGATGGTATGTGCTATATCTAATGTGCCTCTTTTTATGTCACAGACTTCTTTAGCTTTAAGCATATTTTACGTGTCTTCTTTACCATCCATCCGTCTACCCACCCATCCATTCATCCACCCATCCGTCTGCTTATTTATTTACTTAATTAGCATTTATTGAATATTTTAAAATCTCAAATTCAGATGCTGAGAATAAAACAGTCAAAACATGGCCCTGTTAAGGAGTCTAAGAGTTCTATGAGCCAGCTATAATGAGACCCTGTAAAGAACACAAAGTGATTATCAGGAGTTCAGCAGGGAAGTCTGGACAAGCTGCTAAGAATAACTAATAGAATAAGCCTTTTATAGATGCAGCTGGGGAAAGTCAGGGAAAGTTCTAGAAGAAGGTGGCAACTGTGCTGAGTCTTAACTGATAGGGTGGAGAAATGCATATGAAGAGCAAAGAAGGCAGTGGTGTCACTGGAGGGGCAGGAAGTCATGTGATTTCCATGGAGCCTGCATAGGAAGAAAGGGCCTCTCCAGTCCACCACGGGCCTCTCAGACTGCCCTCCAGTCCAGGCCCCATATGCAACAGAGGATCCTTCCAGATGCAAATATGAGCACTAGGGAGCTGGTCATAATATTTATGCCCTGAACAAAATCTTAAGCAAACTAATGGGAGGAAGAATAATTTTCAAAAGGCTTCATTCCTCACCTGTCACTCTTGCTGTCATTCCTCTTCACAGTGGCCTGGATTTCCATCAGGGTTGCTCATGAAGGAGAATGTCTGGGAGCAGAGGAGCATTAGCAGAAAAAGTCATCTGATTTTGTCTGCCACCTGAGGATCAGTTGGAGCCCTCATGGTAGGGGATAGCTTCTATGCTTGATCTCATTATAAAATTGTCGATTTCAGTGAAAAAATTTAAGCCTAGCAATGATATGGTCATATTTGCATTTAAAAAATTAAAAATGTTCCAGACAGAATAATTATACTAAAGTTGGAAATTACAGATATTGAAAAAGGAAGAAATAATAGCCACCAGGAATCATACTATTTGGGAGCACTTACTCATAACACTGAAAATGTTTTGGTGCAAATACCTCCAGACTTTTGTTGTATCTATATTAATGTATTTAGTCTAATTTTATATCTTATATACTCACATTTTCACATATATTCTATATTTTGTCCATTTTACATATTCTATATATTTATAAAAATAAATCTAATGGACATAATATTTTTGACTTTTTCTCTATGTCAATGTGACTCCAATATGTTACTGTGACTTGCAATGACACATTCAGATTTGCATTTAAGGAGGATCATCTTGTGAGGATGCAGCCTCCACTGGAGGGCAAGTTGAGAGATGATTTAGGAAGCCAGGAAAGCCTTTTCTTTTCAAGTAGGCTCTGTAAGTCCTGAGGATAGGACTGTACCCATGAACAGGGGAACTTAGCATTTGAGAATGACAATAGCAATAAAGACATCCTGATGCATGTGTTTTGGCCTAATGGATGAAACAGATGATAGAAAATGGTCTTAACAAGGATTATTGACCTGCCTCTGCTGCAGTCCGCCCTTCAGGTCTAGTAGGATAATTACTTCATCAATGCTAAAAGAAAGTGATTGATGCTCCTGGTAATGTGTCCAGAGGAGAATAGCAGGTGTCAACATCAATTAGCTCAATGATAAAATCAATATAAAATAGGAGCTCCTGGGATGTGATAATGAAATGATATAATTAGGAAGAATTGGGCAACATTCAAAAGAGAAGGCCTGAGAAAATGGCTCCTTCATCCCCACACGCACCTCACTCAGTACCACAAAGAGACGGTCCACTAAAAGAAAGACTGTTGTCACCATAGTGAGTATACACGCAGGACAAAAGGTTATAAATCTGTTCTAATCTGCTTTGCATGAGCAGCTACAGGAATGAATGTGTAAGATTTTAACTCAAAAACTCTAAAACCCAGCTCTGCATCCCTTCCATTACTCTCTAGAAAATGCATGCCAAACTGGCTTACTTCAGGAAATCAACTACTTTTTTTAATTTTTTATTTATTTTTTAATTTTTTTGCGGTGCTGGGGATTGAACCCAGGGCCTGGTGCTTGCGAGGCAGGCGCTCTACCAACTGAGCTACATCCCCAGCCCTCAACTACTTTTTGAAAAAAGAAAAATTCAGAAGCAAGTAGGGTGTAACCATAATAAGGCTTCAATTTTCCACAGTGTTTTAGTTTGGAACTGAAGTAGAGTTTTTGCTCTTCCTGCAAGTGAGAAACTGATCTGATTCTAAAAGGCAAATAACCTAGACCTAGTCCTTCAAGAGAATGATTTTCAATTCGTCATCTACTATATCTGTTATGGGTTAGATATGAGGTGTCACCCAAAATTTCATGTGTGAGACAATGCAAGAATGTTTAGAGGTGAAATGATTAGGTTCTGAGAGCTTTAACCTAATCAGTGTATTAATCTGCTGATACAGATTAACTGGGTGGTAACTGTAGGCAGAAGGGTGTGGCCGGAGGAGGTAAGTCGTTGGGGGCATGCCTTTCAGGTATATATTTTGTCCCTGGAGAGTACTATGTCCTGAGCTGCTTTCCTCCACCACACTCTTCTGCCATGATGTCCTGCATTACCTCAGGCCCTGAGGAATGGATTTGGCTATTTATGGGCTGAGACCTCTGAAACCATGAGTACCAAATAAACTTTTCTTCCTCTATAATTTTCTTGTCAGGTATTTTGGTTTCAGTGGTGAAAAAAACTGACTAAAGCAACATCCATTATCTTGACTATTTAACACTCTAAATTTAAAGATTAGTTATTCACCATCCATCCATTCAATAGCTATTTTTCAAATGTCTACTTCACAAGCTGAGTCTTTCTAGACTCTACATTGAAGGAGAAATAAGACAAAAATTCCTGCCTTCATGGAGTTTACATTTAATGAAAGCAAGGAGAGCAATAGAGAATAAACAATTAGATAAGAGAAATGTATGGTACGTCAAATGGTAATTGCCTTGGAGAAGAATAAAGCAGGGGAAAGGTACAGAGTATGTACAAGTTGGGAAGGGTGATGAAGCTATTTTAAATTGGATCATCAGGGAGGCCTCACTGACAAGATTTAGGCAGAGTTGGGAAGGTGGTAAGGAGCAAACCAGGCATCTCTCAGAGTAGAAGAGAAAGTCAGGGAGGAAGAATAGAAGCCAGGTGATAGAAAGGAGGAAGAGGGTGCTTACCTTTTGAGGAAGAGGCTAGAATGAAGTGATGGTGGTGAAAAGATCAAGTCAGAATGGTAGGGGGCTGTGTGGGGTCATTTATATAGGACCTTAGAGATAATTACAAAGATTGGCCTTGAGTGAGTTGGGAAGCATGGGGAGGCTTTTATGCAGAGAAGTGATATGATCTGACTTATTCTGTCTCTATTTGGAGAAAAGATAATAGGGAAGGAGGTGAGGGCGGACGCAGGGAGACTGTTCAGCACCTGCTGCAATAGTAGGTGAGGGATGCTGGAGGGAGGCGTGGCTCACGGACTCGATGCTGATGTACATGTTTTTGCCCTGGACAGACTTGAATGATGGATTTCTAGTTATTAAAATGGGAATGACTTTTGGAAGAGCAAGTCAGGGATAATAGAAATGATAAAGAGTTTGGTTTTGAACATTTTTAAAAATGAGATGCCTCTCAGGTTCTTATGCTATTCTTTTTTTTTCCTCTTTGACATACATTTATTTATTACAATAGCATAAAACAGTTTGGGTTGTTGACCTAGTCAATAAAAAAGGATCATTGTCTCTTATGAGCATGAAGGGAGACTGGATTACTTTAAGTTCCTGTCAGTGCTTTCTAGAGTGCCTTGAATTATGCTTACAGCTCTAATGTCCTTTTTCTTTTCTTACACTATTCTTTTAAAAATACTTGTTTTTCTATGTTATGCACGCATATGAACATCTCAATGAATTCCACTTTTATGTATAACTATAATACACCAATTAAAAATAAACTAATAAAAGTAAACCAACAAATACATAATCTGGCAGTGGTAAACATACTTATTTTTACAACATCATTTATCCATGATATATAATGCACAATGAACAAACTTTTTTTTTTAAAGTGGTTAATTCTGTATGTGTGCCTTATAATCCAATGAAGGAGATTTATAGTGTGAACCCCAGTACCTATAATTCAAGCCACTAAGTACCTGGATGAGCACAAATCCATTGTTTTTATGGGTTACAGTGGAGGGGATCTCTTTGAGTTCAATGAAAAGATAAGTCATTAGAGATTTGGGTTGGGTTTCCACACATGTAAAGGAGTTTGGTATGGGAAGATGGATGGGGGAGGTGTGTGAGGAAAGTGATTTTGGGTGAATGGAACAGCAAAGGCAGAGGCTTAGGAGTGGGAAAATACCTTCTTGTTCAGGCAAAGGCAAGTGGGCAGACTGCCTGAGCATTGCACTGAGTGGGTTTGGGTGAAAAATGGGAGATAAGGACAAGGTAGGTCGTGCCTGATTTCTTTACAGTTTAATAATGGGAGAGAAAGAGAGAATCACAGGTGAGTTCAGAGGGATTGATCAGACATGATATGGAGGATGCACTGGAGCAGAGAGAGACTAAAGGCTGAAGGACCAGCTGGAGACTGCTGCAGTAATAGTCTAGGCCTCAGGTGATGAGGACAGAATACTACTTACAACTGTCACTGGATCTTGTGAACACAACTTCCCAACCCTGGGTTAGTCCAGATTAAACACAGATATCTTGAGTTGTAAAACCACTATTTCCTTGTTAACTGAGGCGAGCTTGAGCTTGAATGGAGTGATTCAATGGGAGGAGGCCAGGAAAGAAAGCAACATTTGATATTTGTGACAAGAGTTGACCAAACCACAACACACTGGTTTCTTGGCCAGCAGAAGGTGTTTACTGATGGTAATTCCTAAGAAGACAGCAGAGCAACTCTATCTATCATACACTACATACTATGGTAAAATTCATGAATGATTGGCCCTGGGTCTATTTTGATTATTTCAGTGATTTCTAAATAACAGCTGCCTCTCTCCCTCTTTCTCTCTTGCTTTCATTCCTTTTTCTTCTCTTTTGTCCTCTTTTGTTTTTCTCAAAAGACCCACACTGACATTCTTCTGTGTATCTCAAGTAAAATGCATGTTGTCTTTATTTAACAAAAAGACAATCTTTCCCATTAAATCACCTCCCAAGGCCACTTTTATTTTGAACAATTAAAAAAGTAATGTGTTTGTGTGTACAGATGAATAATTATGATGCTATTAGGGATTATAATCCCTGTGGTTTCTTACTAGCAAAGCAACCCATGGAACACAGGTTTTCAACTTTAAATATAAATTTCTCTGGCAATCTCTAGACTTGCTCTTACAAGGACATGCTGGTACTCTAGTGGTGCTGTGAGAACTTGAGGGACAGTTGGCAAGGAGTTCCTGGTGACTACTTTTATTTCCTCGGACCAGTCATACCTCTTCCACATAGTTCCTGCGCTAGTGTCTCACTGCATTGGTGTGGACACTAGGCATTTGGATCGGACCTACCCAGTGAAATCCCATTTCATCCTGGAGCACAATTATGGCTCAGTAATGGTAATATGACCAACATTGGAAGAATCAGATGGAAGAAGAGGTTTGCTGAGTTCTTCTGAAAAGAAAAGAGTTTCTCCTTTGGATAGAAGTAGTTTTTTGTATCTTGTACATGAGAGAGGGACTCTATTGCCCTAGGAGTCACTGACAGTCACAAAGAAAGTCACCTTTTGCAGAAACTTACCCCATAGAGGACTGCATGAAAGGAGAGGAAGAAAAAGGTCCTGGAAGATGTCATTTAGCTGCAGAGTCTGAACTTGCAATGTAATGGGCCAAGAAATAAATACCCTCTATTGACAAGTTGAGTTAGATTTTCTATTCCTAATAATCAAAAGGATTCTGATATAGGAACAGTAGGAATTTTAAAAACATGATTTTTAAAGAGACTGTGATGGGTGAAATGGAAGGAGGTGGTTTGCTGGCAGGGATGCTGGTCATCTGGAGGAAGTCATCATGAAAGTCAAGCCAGTATATAGGACATATTTAATTTTTGTAAGTTCATCTGTGGACATTTTTAAAAGAGAAATTCAAAGTAGTTGTTAAAAGACCCCAGGTATAGATTCAGCTAGCCTGTGTTTGTTCTCCTACTTATCAGCCATGTGATCATGGAAAGTTGTTTTTTTTCAAAGTTTTGGCTGCCATACATTTAGTAAAGCTTTCAGACCTTTACCGCAGGACTGCACGGATTATATTCTCCAAAATGTGGACTGCACCTGTCTCAGAGTTTTTGTGAGAATAAGATCATATGTGTAAATTTCCCTGAGAAATATCTGGCACAGAGCACTCATTAATCCTTAACTGCCATTATTATTACTGATAATATTAATGCCTAATGTTCTGGAGAAAATGAGAAGACCGAGAGGTAGGTTGATGATTATAAAATTATGCTGCCATCTATAGCATGCTGCAGTATTTTTCATTTTTTCAGTCATTTTAATATTTAGAAGCTATAGCTTACTAGTTACAGATAATTCGTTATCAACATGGTGCTGCGCCCTCTTCAGTTCCCCTCAATGTTTGACAAGGATTCCACTGAGTTACAAAGATGTTTGCAAGGTCTCATCTTCCTGGGAATTGGGGCCGCTGTTTCCTGTTGTCTTGTTTAATTTGCCTATGCTTGGGAATAATATTATATTGGATTTTTGGGAATTCTAGGGTCTTAGGGGATTTAGAACACAAGAATCAAACAGCTAATCATACTGGATATAACCAAGAAAGGCCCTTGTTCTGGGATGATAGAAGTATAACTTGGAAAGAATGCTATGCTCATTTCCAGCAACTTATGCTAAATGGCACCATGGATGGGGACTACTCCCAGATGACCTAGGGCAGAAAAACACGTTGTTCCCACCTTAACTCCAGACAAATAAGTCACAAAGTTGTTAAGGCTAGAAAAATAGTCCCAACAATTCAGACATCATTTGGTCATGCTTATTTGGTTAATGGAAAACTATGGTATCCTCCTAGGAAACCAGCTTCTGGTTCCTTAGATTTAGACCCCCTTTATCTCCCACTGGCAGAATACACCTTGGTTGGCATCAAGTATATTATAATGAAAAATGTACATGGAAAGCTCATGTAAAATGCTGGTGTTTGCTTAGTTGCTCTGAACAGCTTTCTTGGGCAGGACCGGCTAATGCTTAGTGGGCAAATGTAGGAGGTGTAATGCTTCTAATTGGCCTAAAGCAGCTCAGTTATTCAATGATTCAGAAAAAGCTCAGAAAGAAACTCCCTCTTGTTCCTGTTAATCTAGTTATTAATCACATAGTGTAAGCTTATATGTTGTTCATAGAAATGACTTCTGTGCATGATGTTTCTAGTAATATAGAAAGTAAAATTAGTTTAAGATTATATAGAAGAATACTTAAAAACATTATGAAGAGTTGATAGTATTTAATCTGCTAATATGTTTTGCCTATTGTCTTGTAGTTTGCATTACTTTCCTTTTGTGTGGCCTCAAGATATTGTACTCAAGCTAGAAGTTAACATATAAAAATGGTGTGTGGAAAAAATAAAGGGAGAACAGAACTTAGCCTCAGATAATTGAGTCTGTCTTGCTTTGTTCTCCACCTCGCCGATGCCATCCCAATCACCAGAGAGCACCACGACCCTTTGTGCAAGGGCTGGACCCTGGCAACATGGCATTTAGGACTGGCTAACATTTCTCATGGAGTCTGCTGCCACACAATTACGGTGTCATTAGGAATCTAAGACAGCCTTTGCTTACGGGTCCCATCTTAATTCTTAGCACTATACAGATAATTAATGGCTCCAGCCACTCTGCTTTTATTACTAGGTTTTCCCCATCCAAAGTTATTTTAGTATGAATCTTGTCCTTAATTGGCTCACTTCTCTATCTGAATTTCTATTTGTAGATTCAGACAATAATAAGCTTCCTAGAAATAAGTGCTTATAAACAAACAAACTTTTCTAGGGGAGTAGTGTATATTTTAGGGGCCAATTCCTTGCTTGGTATTCTCAGGCACACAAGTTCAAAGTCTGTCATTCATGAAAGGTTTTTTAAAATTATGGCATTTCACATTGGTTCTAATTTTTCATCACTTTGATAACTGTGGAGTGAGCATCAATGTCCAACTTGAAACTGAGAAAGATAACAGTAGAGCATGACCCAGTGGCTGATTTTCCAACCCTCAGTTTGGTGTGATTTCTTCCTATTCCTCCTGGCTCCTAAAGTCATCAGTCTTTGATACAGTTAAAGTAACAGCCAAGTGGCAAGGTACAAAGAACAATTTTCAAGATTCCTGTGCATTAGATTTTGTTAAACAATTCATTTATTATGACTCTTAAATTAATATTAGAATATAAAGATACCAATGACAAGAAATTGATGATGAGATAAGAGGAGAGAAGGAGAACATGATTGGAAGGAGGTATATTTAATCTCTAAGTGACTGAATAAAAACGAAATCTTGTTCTATCTCTGTCCTTAGTAACTGGAGTATCAGAACACAGAGATTGTGCTTGTCATGGTTGTCTTACAGGGAAGAGATCTTTTGGGTGACTATGATTATGTCCCAAAGACCTCAAAATAAGCATTTCTTTCAGCCAGCTACTAAAAGTGGATCTGTTGCATTTCTATGGTTAATTCAGTTGCATAGCCTCTGGGAAAGGTCCAGAGCAATTTTTAACCTGGTATTAAGATTAGTGATGATGATTTAGCTCCATGGAGTTCCTGGAACAGAGCATAGGGACTGGGGGCTCAAAGCTCGATATTGTCATCCAAAGGCTTCCCCTTCCTAGTCACAGCCTTGAGCTAGTCTTCTAAACTTCTGGCTTGCATTTTCCTTCTTTGTAAAATAAAAAGTGAGACAAGATGAGTTTGGGTCCCATTCACTGCAAAGTTTTGGTGTCCTATTCTAGGAAAGGACCTATCCTTAGACACTCACTGTTCCTGCCATTCTAGGAGCAGATGGATGATTCAGAAAGCAGCATATAAAGGACTATTCTATAGACATTCACACTGGAATAATTAAGCCTAGGGTCTGGTCATTTATGCCTGAAGCTATATTTTAGGTGCCTGAGGAAAGCCTGAGGACAGTTCATGCAACAAATCAAATACAACAAAGGAAAGAGAAATATGAGTTACAACTTTAAATTCTGACAGATTCAGAACTCTAGTCCAGAAAAACAATAATGCTGCATGAGACCACAAAAGGAAAAGAATTTGTGAATGTCTCCTGTCCCTAATTCACCCTGTATCATAGAGCCCTTCTCTTCACTGACCCTACGGGTGTAGCTTTCTAGAACAATAGGCCATCAAATCACGTAGTGCCAGAGATGGAAAAAGACCAGGCAAACTACACAGGACACTGTAACAGGAAGTTATGACTCTACAGCCAGAAACAGGGTGGTTGTTCTGTTCTGACATTAGTTCACCTGAAGGGCTGTTCAAAAGACATTGAGTTGTAGTATTTCAGTGAAGTTGAATTCCATTTCCTTCATTTAGCCTCTGTTTTCGGTGGGGTGAATCATCTTATTCTTATCATCTGTGAAGACCCTGAATGTATGATTACAAATGGTGAAAAGCCAAAGGGTGAAGTCCCCAAGCCCAAGGCCAAGATAAGTAGAAGTCTGGCTGGACTGTGAAAAACAGGAACACTTATTTGTATGCAGGATGTTGAAGAACATGGGGGATCAGTATGTACGTAAATTTAACTGTGGAATCCTTGTTTACTCACAGATTTTATGTAATGAAGTACTTAGACAATCTTTCATGGAAAATGTTCTTATTTAACCTTATGAAGGAGTTATGAAACCCAGACCATTAAGCAATTTTGAGTAGCACATATGACCAAAGTAGGACACAGGCAAACTCAACTCTTGGGTTTACATGTGACACAATCATGAGGACAAATAATAAAAAGAAAAAAAATTAAAAAATAAGCAAAAACTCAAAAGCCAGGAGCATTAAAACACAAAGCAATCACACTGAGATCAGAAGAACATTGTCTGTGCTTTCCGTCTCTCTACTCCCACCCCTTTTAATAACTTAAACAGTTGCTTCTGATTCTTTCTTGGAATGGTGGACAATACCATATGTTGTGGTCCACCCTCCACTCTGGGAATTCCATTACTGCACTATGGCTGGACATCCAGCAATAGCTGGGAAAAGCCAGTAGGATCTGGGCACAATACCAATGGTGAGTCCAGTAGGCTGGTTGATTGAGACACCATTCCAGAAACAATTGCCAGGATGTTTAGTCTTCATCAGCCACTGCCTTCATGAAGAACTGAGCTGCTACTCAAAGTGGTAGGTCTGAATCCAACCCAAGACTCTGGAAGCCAGTGGACATTTGACTCCAAGATGCACTGCATTTACAAATAGAGAAATACTTCCATCCAGTTAACTTAATCTTAACATTCGCATAGCTGTGATTCTTTGGAAGAAAGTGGAGCAATCAGCTGGGCGCAGTGGCGCATGCCTGTAATCCCAGCACTTGGAAGGCTGAGGCAGGAGGATCATGAGTTCAAAGCCAGCCTTAGCAACTTAGCGAGGCCCTGAGCAACTCAGTGAGACCCTGTCTCGAAATAAAATACAAAAATAGGGCTGGGGATGTGGCTCAGTGGTGGAGTGCCCCTGAGTTCAATACCCAGTACCAAAAAAAAAAAAAAGAAAGAAAGTGGAGCAATCCATTGACCTCTTGTTCATTTGAGTCACTCACTTAGTCTAAGGCCAATCTGTTGGTCATCAATGAGAGGTTAGCCTTCTCATTTTATTGCTGTTTTCCTGAGCTCAGAATTTTCCTCATTAACCACAGGTTACAGTTCCTCATCCTATCATTTATTGCTATGAAACACCTTTTCCCTCTTAGCAGTCATCACTCTCTCCTCACCATCTTGTCTGTTCTCCGCCCACTTGACTTTGTTCTGCTGCAGCTCATAGGCTGTCTGGCTTTGGCAAAGAATGTCACAGAACAGTTTGCTGTCTACATACCACTAGTGCTTGGTTTTAACCCCACCAAGATGTTCACAAATGCTCAAAAGTCCACTTAATCGTCTGTTTTGAATGATTTTTGCCTATTGTTAGTCTGTTACACTGTTCTTTAGCAAATCCTTTAAAATTACCTTCTGTAAAGTGGGTGGTTGGGGTGAATATCTCCAAAGTCTTCCCAGCTGAAAATAAGAGTCCACATTCTGGATCTTCTCATCCTTCCTCAGATGCCAGTCTTTCTCCACTGCCCTTACTCTTGTGGGTGACACTAGCCCCTGCTTTATTGAGACGTGCATCTGTGCTACAGAATAGGTATTACAAAGTGAGACATACTTGCTTCCTTCTTGTGTTAGCTTTCTATTACTGTGACAAAATACTTGAGATAATCAATTTATAAGGAGCAGAGGTTAGTTTGGCTTATGGTTTCAGTCCATGGTCAGCTGGCTCCACTGATTTTGGACCTGTGGTGAGGCAGAACATCATGATGGGAAGTATGTGGTGGGATAAAGCTACTCACTTCAAGGTAGCTGAGAAGCAAAGAGAGAGTGAGAGAAGGGAAGGGGCCAACGTCTTAATATCCACTTCATGGGCATGCCCCAATGCCCAACTTCCTTTCACTACCCCCTACCCCCTAAAGGCTTCATCACCTTCCAGTGCTGCCAAAGGCTAGGGAGCAAATCTTCAATACATACGTCTTTGGGGGATACTCCAGATCCACTTACAGTACAGAGAAAAAATATTTTGAGCTTCATTCTGTTTTAGTACATACAGTTTACTCATTGTTTCTAAAACCTGTATGGCATTCTGTAGAAGAGGTCTGCCATGATTTATACAATCATTCACTTATTGAAAGACATTTAAATTTTCCATTTATTTATTATTATGACTAATACAATGAATATCAGTGCACACTGGCATGAGTTTCCATAAGGTTTCAGTCATTATCATAATGTCACGATGGATTTGCTTCATCTGGCTTCTGAAAATACATCCTCCTCCCTTTCTCTTCTTAACTTTCTGATAGGTCCCTACATAGAGACATTTTGCCTTTTGTATTCTTTCCTCTCTTTGCATCATTTTTTTCCCTCACTCTAAACTACTGCCCTGGCTTTCATTATTGCTCCTGTGTATGGCTGAATTGTCATCTCTTGTCAGGACCATTCTAATAATTTCTATATCTGAATTTCCAGTTGCTGGACTTTTATAACCCCAAAAGGATCTTTACATCAATCTCAGTTTGCTCAGAATGAAACTCATCATTTCCTCCACCTGAGACCTTCTTTATGTTTCCTTTCTTGTCAACAAAGTAACAATTCTTCTGATTTGTCCAGGTTCAAAATATTAATTTTTACTTCTATGTTTTCCTTGAACCTCATTTTCCATCCATTGCTAAGTCAATAGATTCTAGTAAAGCAGCATTTTCAAACCAGTGTCTTACAGAATAATGGTTCAACAAAGCTAAGAAAAATTCAACTGTGCTTCTTATAGCTTCTCATTGCATTGTGAATCTCTCAGGAAAGATTTTATGCATTTCTCCACTTATTAGACCATAGAACATTTTCTTTACACAAGAAACCTATTGAGGTTTCTCAGGAAACAAAGTAATATGTTTTTGCAATTGCATACATAGAAAAAAATGTCATTCTCTAATAAAGCATTTTGATGTATCATTTCACTGAATTCATTCGGAAGAGAGCAATAGGAGAGGGCCAAATCTGGAGAAAGTCATGCAGAATGGGTGCTGGGCTTCTTGCCTAACACTGTCTATGATTCCAGAAAGTAAACATCTGTGCAGTTTATTGCAGGCAAGTTCCATAACCAGTATGAAAATAACTACAGATGCACAGTCTTTTAAAAATGGGTTAAAATAATTTCATACTTAATTAATATTACTCTGGATCAAAATTCTTTTAAGCCATCATCAAACATTTCACTTTGTTTCGACTTTGGACCTGATTGGGTTTACAAAACAGTTGTCTTTTAAGTGATATCTATTAATTTCCATTCAAAGCTACCATTTCACATATCACCAAATAGAAAAGCTATGCTCCAAGGTTATTCAAATACACTGATACATTTGGCTTCTCCAAAAAGCTAACTATAAACTGACACAGATGAGCAAACACATTATGCTTTCTTTTAAGTCTTAGAACTGGCTTTGATTTCATCTACCCTAACCTGTATATAGATCTAAAATTATGGCCTACAAACTGTTTTCACTGCTATTACAGCATTATTTTATGTTTCTTTTCATCTCAAAGAATATTTCCAGAGTGTAACAAGATTAAAATATGTGGAAAGTTGGAAAACAAGTATATCATTTTTATGAATTTCTCCAACACCCCCCAAAACCCTGAAAGACATTCCTTATAAAATGACTATAACATATTTATTTGTAAGTGACATGTTTTTAGTAGCCATTTAGCATGTCCTGCTGTATAAAGAGTTATACTCAAGAAAGACAAAATTATCAAGAGGTTGGAATTTGGCCATTTAGCAAACTGTCCTGCCCAAAACGCAATTGAGAACAAAGAAATGAGCAAAAGGGGTCGTTAACCCTTGGAAGTTATATTACAAAGCCCATGAAATTCGCTATATGTAGAAAAGACTCCTTTCAGACTATCCCCAGGACTCATTTACTCTTGTCATACATAACTATAACAGGCCTGGGTAGTGGTTTCCAAGCCCATGGTGGATTAGAAGAGTATGCCAAAGGGTAAAGATGGTCACAACTGCAAGAGACAGTGAAGTGGCAGGAAGGATAAGAGAGAAAGCTGAACAACTAAATTCATGGATTAAAAAGTAAAGTATTAAGATCCCTTTTTGAAAATGAAATGAGTTCTCTTTATTTCACTGGCATGGAGGGGTAGTAGTATAATTTTGGTTCATAAAGCACCTGTAAAAGTCTGTAAGGCATTATCTACCAACAGTATAAAGTAACTGATTTGCCCACTTTGTTAGATTTGTTATTGACTCCTTAACACTTCCCACATCAAGGATTTTGCAACTCCCCCGTCCCTGCCAAGAAAAGAAAAAACTTGTAAAACTTGTTAATTTGGAGATTCATAAAGTAATAAAAAATTTACTGAGGATGACTGAGCCTGCAACTCTATGGAAATAACTTTATGCAGTTCACTACTAACATAATCATAAAATATACACCTCAAAGCACAAATCTTTCCCAACATAGTTCTGATGTTAACTTCCAGCCCTTCCATACCAGAATTAGCAAAGCCTGAGTGATCTGTGGCCCAGGGCACATCCCATGCTTGTGCATGGTCTAGAGTCTGGCCATTCATTCACTCATCTCTGAAGGAGGCACTTTCTAGTAGGATGGCATTTAAATCTAAACTAGGAGTCACACTTACCTGAATATTCTTTTTTTTTTTTTTTAGGTTGGGAATTTTTTTTTTTTTTTTATTTACTTATTGATTCATTGAACACAAATGGAGTACAGCTATTGTTTCAAGGGTTGTACACAAAGTAGAGTCACACCATCTGTGCTTTCATGCATGTACACAGGGCAATGATATCTGTCACACACTCTGTTAGTAATTTTACCCCCCACCCGCCCCCACCCCTCCCTTCCCTCTATGCTAGCTATCTTTCCTCCATTCTTGCCATCTTTCCCCCCCACATTATGCATCATCATTCATTTATCAGAGAGACCATTCGGCTTTTGGATTTTGGGGATTGGCTGATCTCACTTAGCATAACAGTTTCCAACATCATCCATTTACCTACAAATGTCATAATTTTATTCTTCTTTATGGCTGAGTAATATTCCATTGTGTATATATACCACAGTTTCTTTATCCATTCATCTACTGAAGGGCATCTAGGTTGACTCCACAATCTAGCTATTGTGAATTGAGCACTATGAACATTGATGTGGCTGCATCACTGAGGCAATCTGATTTTAAGTCCTTTGGGTATAAGCCAAGGAGTGGGATAGCAGGGTCAAATGGTGGATCCATTCCAAGTTTTCTAAGGAATCTCCACACTGCTTTCCAGAGTGGCTGCACCAACTTGCACTCCCACCAGCAATGTAAGAGTGTACCCTTTTCCCCACATCCTTGCCAATTACCTGAATATTCAACACTATACTATGAAATTAACATCTTGTACCCTGTGGACCAGGGATTCCACTTCTAGGTGTATTCCCAGGGGAAGCCTCTGCCCCTGCACCAAGGGACATGTGCACAAGATGTTGTGCTGCTCACAACAAGAAAAACACAAAAACAGCCCAAATGCACAACAGGAGATGGTAAGCAAACTGTAATACTTAGACAAAGGAAGATTACCATCTAAATGAATGGATTAGTTTCAATCATAGAATATTAAGTTAAAAAATTAAGTCCTAAAACAATACCTATAGTTCGATGACATTTTTCTAAAGTTCAGAACAGGTAAAATAAAAATTGCATTTTTAGAATGTATGCAGACGTAATAAAATAATTTCACAAAGAAACCAAGGACATGATCAATACTGGATTTGGGATTGTGTTACTTTGAGGTGGTGAGATGGCTGAGAAGTAAAGTAGCACCATGTGAATACATGTAGTTTTTTTTTTCCCCTCAAAGTTCCAGATTTTTTGAGATTTGGGTAGTTTCATAGGTGCTTAGAGAATGATTTAAAATATTCAATTAAACAGCTAACTTGATAAATAAAAGCAGGACCTATGCATGTCAATGATGAGGGTATGTTGTGAACAGGATTAGGATTAATCCAGTTCTTAATCTGAAGGCCCAAGTATAGTCTGGGATGAAATTTTGGTAAATTAGTAACTGAGATCTCCAGGAGTCAATTTGTAAGGGATCTATTTCCTACCCCACTGAAGGAGAACAGAAAGGTTGATTTGTGGGGTGCCACGGTGGGGAGAATGAAAAGGAAAAGACATAGTGTTTTAAAGGGGCAAATTCACATCTGTCTCTAGATTTGAGCACCCAGAAGTTTGGCTCATTGAGCCCAGGGGTTGACTCTCTTTCCCTTACTGCAGATCAGAAGCCCACCAGCATCTATTCTGTGTGTGATCATGATCCCGAAACCCAGCCCATTTCAATATACCTGGCATGCCCTCTTTGGTGAAGCATGCTGGAGGTAAAGAACGATATAGTGAGTAAGAAAGTGTTATTAGCGCATGCCTTGCAACCTTTTTTTTTTTTTTTCCCCTCTGAGGATTAGCTGTGTTTTTCTGGTTGTGGAATAATATCTCAAGTCCAAGATTTTAAAAGGGCCTTAATTTTTTTAAAGTATAGTTCTACTTTAGCTTTCAGAATTAGCACATCATGCAGGAATCTAAGATACAGACATTTTGCCCAATCCATGGTTGAGGTCAGTAAGTAGTCCTCTTACTTCTCTGCAGTTAGTGAGATACATTACAACAAGCAGAACAGCATTCTAGACTTCAGAGGAGAAGTCCCCCTGTTAGAATAAAAAGGGTAGGACTATAGGATAGAGAGAATTAGAATATGTAACTAAGGTGCGGGTCTTGGTGGTGGGTTTTCCTAGTCCCCACCCTGTGCTGCTCCATCCCTTAGGAAGGACCTAGAGCAAGGCCCTGCTTAGTGGGACACAGCCTGGAGCAAGCCAGCTGGTTTTCTTATGCATCACATTTGACTTAACAGTATTTGGGACTAAAGTTGCATCTTTTCCCTTCTCCACCCAGATGAAATCATTTCCTTTCACTGTCCTGCAGCTTAATTCTTATGGAAGAGAAAGTTAGAGTTGCAAGGGGGAAGGCAGGGAAGGAACAGCCAGCTTGTGAACACGCCGATGTTTAATATGTCAGTTGGCAAGAATGCTCACACTTGCAGAAAAACAAGGGTGCTTATAAGGCTGAACTTGCTGGGCATGGTAGTGCACACCTGTAATCCCAGCCACTGGGGATGCTGAGGCAGGAGGATCACAAGTTCAAAGCCAGCCTCAGCAATTTAGTGAGGCCCGAAGCAACTCAATGAGACCCTGTCTCTAAATAAAATATAAAAAGGGCTGGGGATGTGGTTTTGTGGTTAAACACCCCGGGGTTCAAGCTCTAGTACCTAAATAAATAAATAAATAAATAAATGAAAAGTAGCTTTAAAAAAAAAGCTGGAACTTGCTGTATTTATAAGGATCAATCACTTGTCCTATCTATGCCAAGCCAGACCCTGGAAGAGACCATGTCATCCCCCTAGAAGAAATTTCTGTTAATTAGCTATACTGTGTTTTCTCATTTTAGAGATTGTTAGGGTTTTATATTATCAAAATCTTTTTTTAAATTTTTTAGTTTTAGATGGACACAATAGCTTTATTTTATTTTATTCATTTTATGCGGTGCTGAGGATTGAACCCAGTGCCTCACACGTGGGAGGCAAGCACTCTACCACTGAGCCACCATTCCAGCCCCATTATCAAAATCTTAATGGACTTTAACAGGCAATTTTCAAGTCATGCTAAATCCCAAGATGGAGAAAGTACTCCCTAATCCTCATAAACTTGCAAAAATGGAAAATGGCAAGCTTTGCCATTTATTCACAGCATATGAAATTTGAGAAATAGAATAAAGACCATATCCAAACCCTCCTTTGCCCTAAAAATGGCATTGCAATCTAGAGAATGAATATATGTATTCACACATATGCTGTCATTCCTCAATAAATAAAATGTTTCCATAGTGTGATGTTATTTCTTCAAATCTCATCCAATATTCTTGGCTGCCAGATGACAAGGAGAGGGGTGTGACAAACCATTTTTAGGGCAGAGAACAAAGACTCAAGGACTGTGGATGGGAGGTAGGAAGGAGAAAGGGAGGTTGAAATTTACTGCTCTACTTACCTGTTCTATTTAATTTTTGAGATGGCTGGGGAGAAGACATATAATGTAGGACATTTGGAGAAGAAGAGCTGCCCCAGTGTTGGCAGTATTTGGAAGACATTCTTATTTATTCTACTATCAAATGCTCCATTAAACAAAGGGCCAAAGTTGGGTGCACATGGACTATTAGCAAGAGAAAAAACCCTGGTACTCCCAAGCCATCTCCAGGAAAGTGCTAGAGTTTCTGATATTACAAAGGATGGCCTCCCCAGAGTTACTCTCCAAATAGGGCAGTCATAAGTGGGATAATTACTTAACTAGGATGTGGTAGAATCTCTGTATTGTGATTCCATCTTTCAACACCCCCAGCAAGCACACATACCTTCCTAGCTTCAATTCTAGGTTGAGAGAGTTTTGCTTGTTTCATAAACTGGCAAAGGTGAGTGGTTGAGGTGCCAGCCACTGGGGCTTTTTAATGTCTCCTTCCATTAAAGAGTTCAGAGTCTTCAAAGGATCTGTGAACAGCTGATAGTGAAAAAGAAACTATTGCCTGAGAATATAAATTCCTAACAAGGTTCATCACATGCTCAAGGATTTTTTTCCTTTGGCCTTGTCCACGTCAATACAGCAGAAGTGACCCAGTTCCCCCAACTTTCTAAGACAGCCTTGATTCCAGCTATTCTCTATGTTTCTCTGAAAGATCCAGATTGATCTGCCCTGTAGCTACTCTGCATATATGGCCTAACTTTCAGAAAGATTCTTAATTAGAGGTTTGTAGCAGTGGGAGAGGAATGGGAACTTAACTGGCAGGTCATAACTTGTAGCTGGTGAGTGGTGACATCCAATCAGGGTGTTCGGTTGCCCTGTCACTCCCATGAGTGGACATGGGGGTAGAGGGTGTGTGTGGTGGGGGGTTCATTGCTCTCCAGCCATACAGAGGAGGAAGAAAAGTTCTTCAGTAGCATCCAAGACAATTTCTTTTTTTTAAATCGTGATCATGAAGGGTTCTCTTTGACAAAGTAAAATGTACTGCAGCATTGGCAGGGACTATCTTTTTTTCAGGAAATGATCTTCAGCTCATAAATTTTGCCAAAACATGAATATAACAAAAATATCCCTAAGTGAACTTAGAATCATTCTGGAACAGTGAAGCTCCCTAGTGAGATGAGACTTGCCTTTTTCTGTCAGTTCGTCTTTGAAATTAAATGTTTTTTATTTTCTTTTTCCTCTTCAGTTTTCTTGATAACTTTCCCAACAACTTTTTCATCTCTTTTTTTTTGTTCCAATGAAATACTGCAGCAATTTTAGCAATTTTAAGGTTTTCAGTTTGGACTCTATGCTTCAATCCCACCTCTCTGCCATCACACACACCCTGGGAAGAAAGCTGCTCTGAGTGGCTGACTCAAGCAGCAGAATGACATCTGCTGTGGATGCTCAGAGGCACAGCTGACATGCATTTGAAAAGTGAAGTGTTAGTCGTTTAGGGAACAGAGCAATTTTCTCCATCAGAGATGAACACTTGTATTAACAGAGAGTACTTAGTTCCCATAAAAGAATCTCAAATAAGTGCCCAAAGCAAATCTCTTGACCCTGAGGTTGAGGCTAACCACTACTGGTCAGGGTCAGAAACTGAGAAAAAAAAAATGCCATTAATAGTGTTTAATGGGGTATTTCTTATTGAGTCTTCAAAAGCCCCTAAACTGTCGTTACCATTTCTATTTGTTTAAAAAAAAAATTCACCCATTCACCGCCATTGATCCTTGTTTATTGATATTACTAGAGACATTAATATAATAAAAACATTTGGTGTTTTATTCCTTTCCCTTCTTTTCTTCTCCAGTCATAATAAAGTTATTAAAGTATGTTAAACAAGCCATGTCATTTTTTTTTTTTGCTAGCCTTTAAACATGCTGTTTTCTCTTTTAGGAAAACTCCATCATTTCCCTGCCTTTCTTGGCCTAGATAATTTGTCATTCTTGATGTGTTCAGCTCCTAGTGGTGGGGTCCCATTCCTGTGAGCTCCCTGAACACTTGTCTTGACACACCACTTGTCTACCAGGACCTTCCATCACTGGACCATAGCCATTCTTTCCAGTGCTTGGCACATACTAGCTACTCAACCAATTCTTGTTGGATGAATGAATAAACGAAGAACAGAAGAATGAACTTATAAGTAAATCACTTTCCAATTAGTGGAAGTAAAGTGGCCTCCTAAAGTTATTTGAAACCATTCCTGAAGTTTCACTTCAACTTCACTTGGGGTACTTTGTTAAAAATGCACATTTTTAGGTTCTAACTGTAGGGATTTTGCATGAAATATAATGGTATATGAAGGAAGCTACAATTAATTGATTACTACAGATTTCAAAATGTGACCACAAAGTGGAGGGAGATGAGGAAGAAGTGATAAGCAAAGAGCAAGCTTTGTAGTGCAGGTTATGTGGACCAGCAAAGGACTTTCAGTATGGTCACATTTCTAATGTCGGTGTAGAAAGTGGGGACAGCATTGGTCCTCAACCTTGGCTGCATGCTGGAATTATCTGTGAAATATTGAAAAGTAATGATGCCTAAGTCCATGATGAAAGATTAGAATTTAGTAGACTAGAAGCATATCCTAGGCTTTGGGATGATTTAAAAACTTTCCTGGTGATTCTAATACAACGTTAGGATTGGAAATTATCAGGATATAAAAGAAAATTTATCCATGCAATTTGGGAATCAATTAACTGTGTTGTGACATCTCTTAAATTATAATTGTGTATTGGGGAAAAACAATTTTAAAACTACAATGAGATATTACTACACATCTACCAGAATGACTAGAATAAAAACTAGTGGAAATCTAATTGCTGGAGAGAATGTAAAGAAACTAGGGCTCTGATACATAACTCGTGGGAATGTCTGGTAATTCTTGTAAAAGTAACCATGCAACTGTCATATGACCCAACATTTGCATTCCTGGGCATTTATCCCAGAGAAATGAAAATTTGGTTGGAGAAAAATATCTTGTACATAAATGATCATAACAGCTTTAATTCTAATAGCTCAAAACTAGAAAGAACCTAAGTATCCTTTAATAGATGGGTGTTAAACAAATCTTAGTATGTCTATATCCTGCATTACTACTCAGCAATAAAAAGGAGCAAATTATTGGCACATGCAAAATATGGGATGGATCTCAAGAGCAATACGTTCAAAAATTCAACCTCAAAATATTACATTCTGTATGATTTTATTTATCTAACATTTTTGGAAAGTCAGAACTATAGAAATGGAGAACAGATAGGTGGTTATCAGGGGACAGGGATGGGTGGGTGCGATTACAAAGGGGTATCCCAGGGCAGTTCCTTTGTGGTAGTAGAATAGTTCTGTATTCTGAGTGTAGTCATGGTTACAGGAATCTATACATCAGATTAAATTGCATAGAGCTACACATAGCCACACCCACTCATTCATATCCCCACCCATATATTTATGCTGTCCTCCCTATTGAGTGGCAGCTAAAAACTGCTGAAAACTGAATAAAGTCTGTAGAATAGTTAGCAGTATTGTACTGTTATGTTTTGGGATATAAGGTGATCCCTACAGGCTCCTGTGTTAATGCAAGGATAGTCAGAGGTGAAATGATTGGATTATGAGAGCCTAGTTTGAATAGACTAGCTGGTAACTATGAGCAGGTAGGGCATGACTGGAGGAGGTGAATCACTGAGGGCATGCCCTGGAAGGATTTATCTTTCCTGTGACTCCTTTCACCCTTCCCCCGTTTCTGCTTCCTGGATGCCATGAATGGAGCAATACTCCGCTATACATCCTTCCACCATGATGTTCTTGGGACTAGAATGATAGACTTGTCTGACCATGGACTAAACCTCTAAAACCATGAGCCAGTTTGCTTCTCTAACTTGTTCTTGTCAGTGCTCTGTTAGCAAACCTAACACATGTACCAATGTCAATTTCCTGGTTTTGGTATTATATATAAAATATAAAATACAAAAGAACATCATGGAAGCTGGATTAAGGGTTCAAGGACTCTATGTACTATTTTTGCAACTTCCTGTGTGTCTACAATATCTCAAAACAAACAAGTTGCAATTGTGTATTGTTATCCTTTAGTTGTATTTTTTAAAGTTTCACGCATATTAAATTCATAACTAGATTGGAGATCTAAGTACAGTGACACTGTTTCATAGTTATTCTAATTCAAGTCAATTTAGTTTTTCAATTCATTTCAGTAAACTTTTGAAGTTCTACTAAGCACACAATTAATGAAATAAGCCCTCTCTCCTGTTATGGTTTGAATCTGGAATGTAGCCGAAGAGCTTATGGGTTGAAACCTTGGCCCTCAATTGGCAATGTTCACAGCTGGAGCTTTTGGTATGTGATTGGATCATGAGGACTCTGATCTCATCAATGGCCTAATCTATTGATGGGTTCATAATTGAATGGACTATTGGGAGGTGGGAGACACTGTAGGAGATGAGCCCTTGTTGGAGTAAGCATGGCATTGGGAGTGTACCCTGAAAGTGTATAACTTGTCCTTAGTTCCTTCCTTCCTTTCTGCCTCTCTTTCTGTTTCTTAGCAAGAGGTGAGCAGCTTTCCTCTGCCACACCCTTCTGCTGTGATGTTTTTGCAATGGAGTCAGCTGATTAAAACATCTGAACATCAGCCCAAATGAACCTACCCTCCCTTAAATTGATTTCTTCAGGTATTTTGTCATCAACACCTCACTATCACACACCCTAATCTTATACCATCCATTCCACGAAGCTTAGTGATATACATATACATACAAACGTATGGTAAGACCTCAAAAATGTATCATTTGACTGGTCAATTGCTTTATTAATTTTTATGGTGATTTGTGATCTCTTATTTATATAAATGCTGCATTTTCTTTCTCCAAAAGGATAAAACGTGTTTGCAAAGAAAATTCATTTTTCAAATTAATTCCTGCTATCTAGATTTTAAATCATAAAGACAAATGGAAATTTTTATATGCTCTACTAATTTCAGGTTTTAAGCTGCAAGTGTGTTTTGTTATATTATTTTATGTCAATAGACAATATGTGTTTCTAAGCTTATCTTGAAATCAAGACAAAATAGCATAGACTACCAGTGATATTCTTGATTTTTTTTTTAATAATTACCAAACTTAAATTTGTGGGGAGGAGGAGAGCAATTTCCTTAATGTTTTCTTCTTGGTTCAACATTCCCAGACAGCAATTACAAGCCAAATATCATTTCAGTAAATGAAAAATTCTTGTTTTCGTGTGCTGATTGGCTTTATTACACACTAAGGTTAATTGGGAGGCTTCTCAGGCTTATCTGGGTAATGACGAACAGCTGCAATAGATTGTACTCTTCACCCCCTCCATGTCATTTTGATAGAGCAGCATCCAAACAAAACCTCTTCCAATATGAGTGTCATTAAATTGCATTGCAAACCCTGGTGGCAATTATGTCTGAGATAGCATCACAGGAAGTGAGAGGGAAACAAAAAACCTGAGAGGAAATGTTCAAATCAGCAGGGGTGGCCACCCCAGACCACAGCAGCCATAGGATTTGATTACTGGCGTTCCAATATACTGTACTCAACTGGATAGTTCATTTTAGGTAAATAAGTGGCAAACCAACAGAAAAGACATGTGCTTACCTATTCCAAATGCCCTAAATGGTAGATTTTTGAATTCCCAATATAATAATCATATTGTTGATTTCAGTATCTACTTGAAGAAGAATGCCTCTGACTGCTTCAAAGAGCTTGTGAAGGGCTTTACTTTGTCTTTAATAACAACCACTATGTAGTGTTTGGGCCAACCACTAAATAGTGTTTCTTGTATGATATCTCAGCTAATCCTCTGCATAAAATGAGGGTAGAATTAGTATGCATATATTCCAAATGATGCCTGGAGCACTTCCAAGGAACTTGCCCAAGGTCAAAGAGCCAGTAGATGTTAGAACCTGGATTCAAGTCCAGGTTCATCTTTCCCCAAAGACATTCTTCTCTTAGTGGGTAGCTCAATAGAAATCTCTTTGCAAGAACTCATTGAGAGAAGGTTGCCTGGGAGAGCAGTTATGAGACAGGTAGATATTTTTTCAGTTCAATTACCAATTATCCAGGTCACCAAGTGGGTAACCAGTACTTCTCTGATTTTCTCATGCATACTTGGGATGACCTGCCTTCTCTTGTGTGGTATTGTCATGCTGTGGTGTGTGCTAAGGAAATAAAGTGTTTAGGTCAATACAACTTTCTTAGTGGTGAAGGAAGAGCCGTCAGTAATGCTTTGGATGGAAGAGGGATGTGTGCCCCTAGTGCTCCCCTACTGGTTTCTCATCCATTGGCTGTTCTTTCCCTCCTCCACATCTGGTCTCTTTCACACAGTTTGGAACTGTCTTGATTTCCATTGGGGACATAAAGGGGTTTAGTAAGCAGTCTTTTGTATCACTGCTTTTCATATAGTTCCTTTTATCTTGTTTACCTTTTTAGTACTTAGCAGCAAGGAAGAAGTATAATTTTTTCAGCACCCAAATTTTGGGGCTAGACCCATGCAGGTTCAAATCCTAGGAAAGACACTTGCTGACACACACAAATTTTGGTTAAGTCACTTAGCATTCCTAAGCCTCAGTTTTCAGATTGGTAAAATACAACAGTGACACAAATTCTTGGATTGTTATGAGAATTATAAATAATTTACATAAAGACCAATTCTTGACAGAATGGAATAGTTTCAGTAGTAGTCATAAATATTTGCCAAGAACAGTTCAATTTCATTGGTTTCTAATCCATTACACCTGCTCTTTCTATAACTTGGAATTTCTTTTTCTTTACTACTCGCAGAGCTTCCTTATCCTCAACGTTGCTTAACACTAATGAAGCCTTTAAAACTTACATTGCTCTCCAGTCTAGTTGTCAAGCATTGTACTAACCCCCACTTTCTTAATTTCCCCCCTGATATGTTATTTAGCACCTGTGTAAACCTGTGCAGCTGAACTCAGCTAGGTATAAATGTTTGCTTATGTGCTTCTGTCATATTTATTTATGCAATCCTGTATATAACCAATTGCTATATTAAATTCTAAGTGCCTCAAGGCAAAGGACCACACTTTCTACTTCTGTGACAAATCCGGATGTCCTCCAAAGGACGGATTTCAAGAAACCTGAACCTTAAACATATAATATTGCTCTAATAAGATGTTAACGACAAGTTCTCAAACATTGTGTTCTTCTCTAGGACGTTATATGTTAAAGCAATTTCAGTACTAGCAAGCATTCCGTAGAAATATTTAATTTGGGGGCCTTTAGTTGCAACTTTTCACATTTAAAAAATTAAAACAATAGGTCTACAATTGGAGAAACAAGTCAACAATAGAGAAAAAGAAGAAAGGGCTTAGTAATTGCTACTTTCAAGAAACTGTTGGATCATAATTCCTTTGATCAGTTAAGTGATATATACTTTGAATGAAGAAGATATCAAATCATGCATAATAGAAATAATGAGAGCTGCCCTTTTAGAGCACTTAGTAGGTACTAGGCACCTTGCTAGAAGTTGGTTTGTTGTATCTCTTGCAATATTCCCAGGGAGGCAGGTCCGTGTTTCTTCCCAATTTACGTATAAGGAAGCTATAAGTTTTAAAAGGTCAAGATGCAGCTGGGAAGTGATGGTGCCAGGCCTGGCACCCAAACCCATGTTAATCACTAAACTACACTGCCTCCCATGAAAGAGAAGAAGTTTTACAGATGAGCTATAAAGATAACTCGAATATTCCTCTTTTTCTTCTATAACACAATCCTTCTGCTCCCCTCCAAAGAAAAGGAAATTCTATTAATATATAGAATTTTCTTTGTGTAGATAAAATAAAGACTACTGCAGGGGTCTTGGATGGTTTGCAAGACAAACTGAAAAAAAAAAAAAAAACAGAAAAAGAAAAAGAAAGAAAAATTTCTCTCTGGTTGTTTGCCTTTATTTGCTCTTGTTCTCCAAAGGCTGGGCCCTCCATTCACTTCCTAACAGTGAAGTCCTCAAGGGGGTGTTTTCCTGTCAAGAGTGAAGCCCTTGTGGGCAATGTCTCATTGCCTTTCAAGAGGATAGACAGGAAACAACTTTTGCCTTCTTTCTCCTTTACCCTACCTTCTCTGTTTTCCTTTCTCAGCTATATTCTTTTGGAATGAAAAACCGCCCAACCTCTCCCAGGCGCTGGGTAACTCGAGCCCTCCTGGAGGACTGTCTGGGAAGGCTCTCTCTCAGCACTCACACACCACGGGCAGCTGCTGGGGCCCTGCTCCTGGCAGCCTCACAACTCCCGCCTGCTCCTTCTGGATTTCAGGGCCCAGCAATTACAGAGCTGGCCTCTGGGCCTGCACGTAAAGCATGTTTTTAATAATAAAAAACATCAAGTTGGTCTCTTCCAACTTTGAACATTCTGTGAGTCTCTCTGCTTGGAGTTGTAGGGGATCCAAGAACCTCTCTGAGGAGTCAGGATTATGCTGGAGCTAATTTGTGGAAGAATTCTTAGCATTTGCTCTGTTTGACAGCAAGAAGAGAGCTTTCAAGTCACAGGAACACACGACATTCTGCAGCATGGTGGAGGTCAGAGGGCTCTACAGGGACACTATCCATGCGTGAGATTCAGGTTCCTTAAATGTCTGGGTTCTGGCAGGAAGGAGCCTTGTTGCATTCATAATTTATAACTCTATGTTCTGTTTATTAAAACTGGCCTCCCAAATTGTATAATCTTTAGGCCACTTACAACCCAGGTCTGTTCCTGATCAAGTGACTTTTTGAGCAATAGTTCAATCTACATCATGTTTGACTAATGCATTCCTATTTATAAGAAATTCAAACCCTTGAAGGTTAAATAACAGAAAGCTATCACTTTTTTTTTTGAGTCTTCACATGAGGCAGGCACTGTTTTAAGTCTTTTTCTTATATTGGCTCATTTGTTTCTCACAACAACGCTGGGCAGTCAGGTCTATTATTAGCCCATTTTTAGGATGGGGATACTGAGGTTAAATTACTCACTCCAGGGTTCCAGCTAGTAAGTTACAAAGGCTGTGCATGAACCCAGTCAGCCTGACTCCAGGGCCTATGCTTTAATCCACTGCACTATGCTGCTGTCAAGGAAGAGCTTCTGGTTTACTTCATCTCTTTTAATGTTTTTGTTTTTTATATTCAATAAATCAGTGAATTCTTCACCTTAGTCACTCTATTGAAAGACTATCTCTCTGCTTTCCCCAAATTATGGGAGGTTTACACATGTATAATGGGGGAGATTAAAATAAAATTATCTGCAAAATATTTTCTTGATACTGCCGGTTATCAGTTAACTTGAGGAATCCTGCTTCCTCAGATGTTGAAGTATAACACCAGAGAAGCGCGCTGAGGCAAGTGTAGAGTAGAAAGTGAGAAGCTTTATTAAAGGATAGTAAATCAGACGTCCCCCTGGTGAAAGAAGGGGACCCAAAGGCAGAATCCGTGGGATGAGGAAGTCTTGTCCTTCCTATACATCTAAAGTTTCCTTTGTTCTCCTGCATTCTTCTCCTTTATCTTGTTCATTTCCCCCCATCCTGAATAGTGACTGGGAGATGTGGTGGAATGGCGGGGCAGGCGGGTGAGCAGGTGGTCTGAAAGGGCCACGGTGGAGTGTTAGGCAGGAAGGGAGCTGCGACCCAGGGGGCATTGTTGAGTAGCTCTCTGTCTGCTCAGGAGTTGCTTCATTGACAACCTTTTAGGGAAGGGTGGTATCCAAGGGCTCTGGAGACTTGAACATTCCAGTCTCTCAGGGGCAGTTTCCCACCTCCTGGACCAAACTGGCCTCCATTTTCTCAATTCGATCCAATTACCCATTCTACACTAATTGCCTGTCTTTAATTCTGGCTTCATTCTGACCAAAATCCAGGGAATGAAGACTTGCCCTTGGCCATATTTAGTAGGACTAGGACTGAAGGCACTGTCACTCCTCACCAGGGACACTCCTCCACAGTACTGACATTATAATAAGTGTATAATGTAGTATAGTAAGTGAAGAGTGTATACTTCTATGTTCGGCTAAAGTTTGATTTAAACCAGTATTCTTTTAATTTTTACAAAAAATTGAATCTAAATATTTCCATTTGCCTTACTTAGAATTATATACTTTGTTCACATCAAAAGAAATTCCAGGCTGTATTACAAAAGGGTAAAGCAAACTTCTGTGACGCATATTATTATTTTTAAAGAGCCATTCAATAAATAAACAGCCCATATTTCAGTTCAGTATTGTTTACGCTTCCAATACATTCTTCTATAAAATGTAGCATAAATAAATATGTTGGAGTTGTTTGTTCAGACAAACGTTTAAAACGTTTACTCCCTTGTGATGAATGAAATGTTGATTTTTCTTTTGATGCTTAGATGTCGTTTACAGTATTAGAGTGGAGTTCCATCCATGCTCAAGGTCATTATGTATCTGAAGCCCTCAGGAAACACATTGTATTATTGTTCTCAAACCACTTGAGCATTATAGATTGACTGACTTCAAAAACCATATCCTGGGTAAAAAGCACAAAATCATGTTGTTATGATTTTTTTCCCAAGTAAACGCAGTTTTAGTTTTAATTATGTATAACAGCCCCTCTAAACACCATTTTTCATAAATGAACTTCTTTATTATTTTCTCTTGCGTTCCTTAGGAAACTCCATTTTTTTCTATCAGCTCTACTTCCACCTAGCTCACACTGAGAATTTCCACATTCCTCACTTTTTGCAATAATTCCTCACTAAGGCTTTGGGCTAGAAAGGTAACTTGAAGGGCTAGTCATACTCTGTGAGTCTTCCCACCCAGTCCTTTCCCTTGTCAAATCTCCCTGATCCTAGTAAGGAAAGGAAGGAAACAATATTACCTTTCTATCCCAATGTCTCCTCAAGAGGCCACCCTGTGTTTCTGTTTTTTTTTTTTTCCCTTTCATAATCTTGGAAGCAGAAGTGACCTGTGTCACCCATGTGTCCTTGACTCTTTCAGTCTTTGGAAACCCCCTCATGTTCTGCAACTGCAGTGCTGACATAGTTGACCATTCCATTCTCTGAACTCGAGTAGTTTTTTACTTTACAGACTCTATTCACATCTGGTTCTCTCTTAGCTCTTAGAACAAGTCTTTCCCTCCTTTCTCTCCTTTACTTATTTTTCTTCCTCCAGTCAAATCTTAAATGCTATCTAAATTTCCAACTGTCTTTGGTTTTCTTTTCTTCAGCTTTGCAAATCACCCTAATGCCACTGATCTCTAGGTGTGAGTCCAACTTTTTCTCTACAATTTCTGCCTTCAGCTTGATCCTTTTATCTGATCATCAGGCACAAACTTCCAAATTGATTGCTAAACTGCTCCATCTGGAAGACCTGAAGGTTCTCAAGCTTGACCCATCCCAAAACAAAACCATTACCTAGTTTCTAAAGCGAGTTCTTCCAAATTGTGTTCTACGAGGACATTGGAAAACGTTATCACTGTTGACACATTTGTTCCATCTTAAAACATCAGAGTTTTTTTTCCCCCTCTTCCTTCCACTTCACTCCAGGTTCTAATCATTTGGGGTATCCCCTCCCCCAAATCATGAGAAAACATAAGAAAACTGACATTGAGGGATTGTTATGGTTTAGATTAGGTGTCCCTAAAGGCTCATGTGTGAGACAATGCAAGAAGGTTTAGAGGCGAAATGATCGGGTTGTGAGAGTCTTGATCCAATCTGCGCATTACTCCCCTGACAGGGATTAACTGAGTGGTAACTGTAGGCAGGAAGGGTGTGGCTGGAGGAGGTGCATCCCTGGGGGCATGCTTTTGGGGTACATATTTTGTCCTTGTTGGGCAGAGTTCTCTCCCCCCCCCCCCCCTTGTCATACCCTGAGCTGCTATCCTGAGCCGATTTTCTCTGCCACACCCTTCCCCCATGATGTTCTGTGTAACCTTAAGCCCTGAGCAAGAGTATCAGCTACCTATGGACAGAGATCTTTGAAACCCTGAGCCCCCAAATAAACTTTTCCTCCTTTAAAATAGTTCTTTACAGGTCGTGGTCACAGCAGTGAAAAGCTGACTAAAACAGGGAGGATCCACAAAACACCTGACCAATACTCTTTGAAAGTGTCAATGTCATGAAATACAAGAAAGATCAAGAAAGTTTCACAGGTTGGAGGAAACCAAGGACACAGACACATGAGGACTAAATGTAATGTGGTGTCCTGGACTAGATCCTAGGAAAGAAAAATCACATTGATGGAAAAGCTGGTGCAATCTCCAGAGCAATAAATAGCAGTGTGCCATTGCTAATTCTATACTTTTGACAGTTGTTTGGTGAGTCTGTAAGGTATTAGGGTTAGGAGAAGCTGGGTGAAAGGTATGTGGAAACTCTGTACTATCTTAGCAACTTTACTATAAATTAAACATTATTACTTCAAAATAAAAATTAAGAAGCAAAAACAAAGTTCATGGCTTCCCACTGCCTGTGCAATGCTTCTCAAATTGTCTTGAAAAAATCATCTGGAAGTTTTAAAGAATACAACTGAATCACATTGTTTTACCATCTGCATGTATGAATATGGAACAATTAATCCCACCATTATGTATAATTATAATTCACCAATTAAAAAATGAAAGCAAATATACACACATCTGGGTCCCACTTGGGAGACTGATTCAACAGACCTGTTGAACGAGGGAAGCTGTGTAACTCTGAAGTGTCACAGATGATTCTTGTACAGTTTAGGTGCTGCAAAATCATTTGCAGGACAAATGGAACATGCCTGTGACATTTCCCCAACATAGACTTTTAAGTTCTCTGTAGGGAACAATTGTTCAGATACCACAGACAGAACCGTCTTTGACAATTATAGTTATAAATATGGTACATAATAAGACAAATGATTCTGAGTATAAGGAATATAATTGGTATGTTAAATAGTTTTTCATATAAAGAATTGAATGAAACCTGTATATTTTACTTCTAAATACAATACATTGTAACTTTGCCACTTGACCATAAAAAGTCCAAGAGCTTAATAAATATTTATGGACCTGGGGATTATTTTCACATCTTTGGTTTGCATTCCATTTGCTTTGAAGTAAAGATTAAAGATTTACATTTGACGTATATCCAGATTTTCATATGGTTGCCCTATACTTGAAAGCTTCTAGTGAATCTGAAACACTCTAAGGTTATTGCAATAACAATACCCCCACACCACCCACAACAACTTAGTAAGATGTAAAAGAAAGCCTTTAAAAAAAATACTGGAAATGAAAGATTGAAATCCGAGAGGCTATGTGTGTATATGTATGTCTCTGTGAGGATATGTGTGTGTGTGAAGCTGCTTACTGGGGGTCCATGCATATCTACTGATTCATGTAGAAATGTCAGGCTTCCTTGGATTCTCTGAAATTGAAAGAAAATATGTGTATGTACTTATTCTTGGAGGTTCTCAATGGGAATATTGAGTTAAAAAGCATTGAGAAACACCAAACATGGGACTCTTTCAAGAAGTAAAAGAATAATTTTATATGACCTAAGTTGAATCCTTAAATCAAATAATTAAAATACAGATGCATTGTGATCTGATCTCATAACAAGACCTATTGCTAATTTAGAGCTTATTTACTTTTTCTCAGTAGAGTGTTGATAAAAATCTTAAAATGAGACCCATTTCTGTGAAAGGACAACTCACGCGGAAGCCTTGATCTAAGGATGGTTTCTTCATTTTCCAAATGTTTGAAAAACTCTTGCTATGGACTAGGTTAAGTTCTAGGTTTTGGAATAAATTAGTGGACAAAACAGCAAACATCTGTCTCTAATTGAGTTCACATTTGGTTAGAGAAGACAGACCATAAAAAATAAGCAAAATAACTAAATTGTATAGGATGTTACAGTACATGATACAAATGCTATGAAACAGAAAACTAGAGCAGCTTAAGGGGTTTGAACATACTAGATGGTGCAGTTGTGTTTTAAATAGGGTGAGAGGGGAGACCTCATTGGAAAGTGGAATTTGAACCAAGATTCCAATGAGGTGAGGGAGTTGTCCAAGTGGATGCTCAGGGAGAACATTTTAAGAAGAGGGAACAAAGGTCAAAGCAAAGGTTGTGCTTATGAGATTTTTTCCCCCATATTTTTTTAAATTAGTGCATTGTAGTTGTACATAGTGATAGATTTGTTGTTGCATATTCACACACGCACACAATATAACAATATAATTTGGCTAACATCAATCCTCAAAATTTCCCCCTTCAAATCTTTCTGTGGTTTTAATGGAAAGTTTTTTTCTATTATTGAGTTTTTAGCCTTTATTATATATTCTTGATACCCATCCTTTAACCAATATATACTTTGTGATATACTGTTGTATAGATGTATAGATGACAAATAAGCATAAGAAAGATATTCAACATCATTATTCACTAGAGAAAAACAAGTTTAAAAGTACATGATATCACATCATATCTATTAATATGACTAATATTAAAAATACTGGCTATGCAGTGTTACACAGATTCAATACAATCCTCATCAAAATATCAATGATAGTCTTCACAGAACTAGAAAAAACAGTCCTAAAATTTATTTGGAAGAATAAGGGACCCAGAATAACCAAAGCAATACTGAGCAAGAACAACAATGTTATAGGCATCACAAAACCAGATCTCGAATTATACTACAGAGTTATAGTAACAAAAACAGCATGGTATTGGCATCAAAATAGACATGAAGATCAATGGAGTAGAATAGAAGACTCAGAGACAAATCCACATGGTTATAATCATCTGGTACTCAACAAAGGTGCCAAACATGCATGTTGGAGAAAAGATAGCCTTTTTAACAAATAGTGGATATCTATATGTAGAATAATGAAACTAGATCCCTGTCTCTCACTCTGTGAGAAAGTCAAATCAAAGTGAATCAAAAACCTAAGAACTAAAATGGAAACTTTGCAACTGTTAGAAGAAAACATAGGGTCAAAAAAAAATTTCTCTTTCCCTCCCCTCCTCACTCCCCCTGATCCCTTTTCTTAATCCTACTGATCTCCCTTCAATTTTCATGAAATCTCCCTCACCACCTCTCTTTCTTCCCTCTCTAACTTCCACATTTGAGAGAAAATACATGACACTTGACCTTCTGAGTTTGACTTATTTTGCTTAACATAATGTTCTCAAGTTCCATCCATTTTCTTGCAAATGACAAAATCTCATTTTTCTTTATGACTGAATAAAACTCCACTGTGTATTTATACCACTTTATCTTTATCCATTCATATACTGATAGACACCTAGGCTGGTTCCATATTTGGCTCTTGTGAATTGTGCTGCTGTAGACATGGGTATGCATATATCACTATAGTAAAACTTTAATTTTTTAAGATAAATGCTGAAGAGTGGTATAGTTAGGTCATATGATGGTCCTATGCCTAGGCTTTTAGGGAACCTCTATGCAGATTTAATAGTAGTTGTAGTAATTTATAATCCCACCAGCAGTGCAACAGTTCTCCTTTTTCTCCACACACTCTCCAGCATTTATTATTGTTTGTATTCTTGATGACTGTCATTCTGACTGGTTGGTATGAAATGGAATCTCAGTGTAGTTTTTTTATTTTTATTTTTTGGTACCAGGATTGAACCCAGGGGCACCTAACCACTGAGCCACATCCTGTCTTTTTTTTATACTTTATTTAAGACAGGATTTTGCTGAGTTGCTTAGGGTCTTTTTAAGTTGCTGAGGCTGGCTTTGATCTCACAATCCTCTTGCCTCAACCTCCCGAGCTGCTGGGATTACAGGTATGTGCCTGATGCTCAGTGTAGTTTTGATTTGCATTTCCCTAAT
The DNA here is from genome assembly GCA_020662805.1 of Glaucomys volans. NCBI lineage: Eukaryota > Metazoa > Chordata > Mammalia > Rodentia > Sciuridae > Glaucomys > Glaucomys volans. The sequence goes on from JAJEJO010000498.1 coordinate 329,287, forward strand.
TGCTAATGATGTTGAACATTTTTTTATATTTGTTGTCTATTTGTATTTCTTCTTTTGAAAAGTGCTTAATTCAATTGCCCGTTTATTAATTGGGTTATTTTTTGATGGTAAGTTTTTTGAGTTCTTCATATGTTCTAGATCTTAATCCTCTGTCAGAGGAGTGGCTAGCAGATTTTCTCGCATTCTGTACTTTTCTGGTCTAATTCCTAGGTCATTGATTCAGTTGAGTTGATTTTTGAGTAGGGTGAGAGATAAGGATCTAGTCCCATTCTTCTATAAATTGATAACCAGTTTTCCCAGCACCATTTGTTAAAAAGGCTCTCTTTTCTCCAAAGTATGTTTTTGGCACATTCAGCAAGGATCAGATGGCATTGTATCTTTGTGGGTTTTCCTTGTATCTTCCATTCTGGATCATTGGTCTATATCTCTGTTTTCAAACCAGCACAAAGTAATTTCTGTTGCTATAACTCTGTAGTATATTTGAAGTCAGATATTATAATGCCTACAGCATTGCTTTTTTGGCTTGTTTTGACTATTGTTTTGACTATTCTGAATATTTTAGTATTCCAAATGAATTTTAGGACTGATTTTTGTTGTCGTTCTGTGAAGAATGTGATTGGTTTTTGAAGGGAATTGCACTGAATCTGTATATTACTTTTGGTAGTATGGCTGTTTAAAAAATATTAATTTTATCTATCCATGAACATGGGAAGTCTTTCCATTTTCTATGTTTTCAATTTATTTCTTCAATGTTCTATAGTTTTCACTGTAGAGGCCTGTTACCTCCTTGTTGAGATTTATCCCTAGGTATTTTTCCCCCTCAGGCTATTGTGAATGGGATTGTTTTTCTGATTTTTTTCTCAGCAGATTCATGTCAGTATATAGAAAAGCTATTAATTTTTGCATGTTTATTTTGTGACTTGCTACTTTGTTGAATTTGTTTATTAGCTCTAGCACTCTTTTGGTGGAACTTTTTGGATCTTCTAAGTATAGGATTGTATCTCCAAACAATAGTAATTTGACTTTCTTTCCTGTTTTTATCTTTTTAATTCCTTTTCTTATTTAATTGCTTTACCTAGAATTTCTAGTACTATATTAAATAGGAGTGGTGAGAGTGGATACCCTTGTCTTGTTCCAGATTTCAAAAAAAATGCTTTCAGTTTTTCCCCATTTACTATGGGTTGACTTTGGGTTCTTTGAATATAGCCTTTAAGATGTTGATACAGGTCTATTCTAAACCTAGTTTCCTCAGTGTTTTACCATGAATGGGGGCTGAGGTTTCTAAAAGGCAACTATTGTGATGATTAAGTAATTTTTCCCCTTAATTCTATTTATGTGATGAATTACATTTATTGATTGAACTTGCTTGTCTGGGATAAAACCTCCTTGGTCCTGGTGTACAATCTACTTAATATGTTTTTGCATATGATTTACTAACATTTTACTAAGCATTTTTTGCATGTAAGTTCATCATGGATATAGGTCTGTATTTTTCTTTCCTTGATATATCCTTATCTGGTTTTGGTAAGAGGGTAATAATGGCTTCATGGAATGAATTTGGACGTGTTCCATCCCTTCTCTTTCATGGAATAATTTGAGGGGCATTGGGATTAATTTTTCTTTAAAAGTCTGGTAGAATTCAGCTGAGAGTCCATCTAGTCATGGGCCTGTCTTTGTTGAAAGGCTTTTTATTGCTGCTTCTATCTCATTGCTAGTTATTGATCTGATTAGGTTTTCTGTGTCCTCTTGATTCATTGTAGGCAGGTTGTATGTGTCTAGAAATGTATCCGTTTATTCTAGGTTTTCCAATTTATTGGAGTATAAGTTTTCAAAATAGTCCATAATGATCTGCAGGATTTTGGTGATATATGTGGTGATTTCTTTTTTTTTTTTAACCTTTAATATTATTCATTTGGGTCTTCTCCCTTTTTCTTTTGGTTAGTTTGGCTAAGGGCTTATCAATATTTATTTTTTCAAAGAATTACCTCTTTGTTTCACTGATCCTTTGTGTTGGTTTTTGTTTTTGTTCTCAATTTCATTGATTTTAGCTCTGATATTAATTATTTCCTTTCTTTTACTGGTTTTGGAATTGGTTTGTGCTTTTTAGTTTCAAGAGCCTTGAGATGAATCATTAGGTTGACAATTTGGGATCTTTCTGATTTTCTTATGTAGACACTCATAGTTATAAACTTTCCTCTTAGTACCATCTTCTAACATCTACTCCTGTAGGAGTGCCTGAGGATACAGAGCTCAGGCGCTTTCTCTTCCCATAATTGGTCTGATCACGAGCCAATCACGAGCCTAGCACGAGCAAGCATCAGGAGTGTGGCAGGGGGGTGTTAACAGCTGTTGGTAATTGTAATTGGTGAATGTCTGCTATATAAGCCTGCTTGTTCTGCATTAAACCGAGCCTGGTCTTCAGAACCCGAGTTCCTGGCGTGGTGTTAGTGCCCTCGCACTCACCCGCCTTACCCCCACAGGCTGCTCCTGTTCCACTTTACAACATACTCCCACACATTCTGTTATGTTGTGCCACTACTCTCCCTGAGCCTAAGAATTTTAAATTTTAAAATTTAAAATTTCTTCCCTGATTTCTTCTCTTAGCCATTCATTTTTCAAAAGTGTATTATTCCATTTCCATGTGTTTCTATAGTTTCTGTAAGTTTTTTTTTTTTAGTGTTCAATTCTAATGTTATTCCATTATGATTTGATAAGATGCAAGGGATTGTATCAAAAAACTTGTTTTGTATTTGTTAAGAGTTGCTTTGTAGCCTGAAATGTGGTCTATTTTGGAGAAAATTCCATAAGCTGCTGAGAAGGTGTATTCATCTGTTGTTGAATGAAATAGATGTATGTTAAGACAAATTTGAACTATAATATTCTTCAGGTCTAAAGAGTCTTCTCTTTAGAAGTTTCTGTATGGATGATTTATCTATTGGTGAAAGACGTGTGTTGAAATCACCCAGTATTATTGTTCTGGGATCTCTCTGAGACTTTGATTATAGCAGTGTCTCTTTTACATAATTAGTTGTAATATGTTTGGGGTATATTTACTATTCTTACATATTCTTGTTGAATTGTTTTCTTTCACCATATGAAGTGACCTTCTTTGTCTCTTCTGGTTTTGGTTCAAAGTCTACTTTGTCAGATATAAGAGTAATTACACCTGTTTGTTTTCAGGCTTCATTTACATGGTATAACAATTTCATTCTTTTGCTTTCAGCTTGTTGCTATCTTTGCCTTAAGGTGGGTGTCTTGAAAACAACATATAATTTAGTATTGTTTTTTAATTAATTCTGGTAGCCCATCTCTTTAAATTGGAGAATTGAGACCATTCATATTCAACGTTATTATAAGAGAAGTTTATTAGTTCCTGCAATTTTGATTTATTTCTAATGCTTATTCTGCTTCTGTTTCTCATTTGCTTAGCTACTTTGCAAATGAGATTTGTTCATTTGTGAGCTCCAGGGTTTGTTTTGTATTTCTTCTATGTGGAATATTTTTTAAAGTAAATTCTGCAATGCCAGTTTAGTAGTGAGGAATTCTATTTCTACTTAGCTTGGAAAGATTTTGCTTCTTATTTCATTCTGAAGGATAGTTTTGCTGGATATACCAATCTGATTTCTTTTTTCAGGACTTGGAACACATCATTCCAAGCCTTACTGACTTTACGAGTTTGTGCTGATATATCATAAGAAATTCTTGGACAGACATCAGGCTCAGCCCAGCACAGATGCATGAGATTTCCGCACCAGGGAGGCTGGCACAGCGCAGACCTGTGATACTTCCATGCCTGCGAGGCCAGCCCAGAGCACTCGCATGAGGTACTGGAAACCTGTAGGGACACTGTAAATCTATAGAGAGTAAACTGCAATACCTCAGATTCTCACTGATAGAGGGGAAGATAATGAACAACATGAGAAAACAAGGGAAGAAAGTGTCCCAGAAAACCTAGATGCTACATCAACAGAATCCAATGACAGCAAGGCAGAGGAAATGTCAAAATGGGAGTTCAGAATGCACGTAATTAAAATGATTAGAGAAGCAAATGATGAGTTAAGAGAGCAAATGCAGGCAATGAATGATCACACCAATAAACAGTTAAAAGAACAAAAGCAGGAAGCAAAAGATCATTTCAATAAAGAGATAGAGATTCTGAAACAAACAAACAAACAAACAAACAAACAAACAGAAATCCCTGAAATGAAGGAAACAATAAACCAAATTAAAAACTCAATACAAAGCATAACCAACAGGCTAGATCACCTGGAAGACAGAACCTCAGACATTGAAGACAAAATATTTAATCTTGAAAACAAAGTTTACTAAACAGATAAGACGGTAAAAATTCACAAACAGAACCTACAAGAATTATGGGATATCATGAAAAGACCAAATTTAAGAATTATTGGGATTGAGGAAGGCACAGATATACAAACCAAAGGAATGAATAATCTATTCAATGAAAAAATATCAGAAAATTTCCCAAATATGAAGAATGAAATACAAAATCAAACACAAGAGACTTCCCAATATGAAGTCCCAATATTCATTCCCAATATGAAGAATGAAATACAAAATCAAACACAAGACACATAGGACACCAAATGTACAAAATTACAACAGATCAACACCAAGGCACATTATAATGAAAGTACCTAACATACAAAGTAAAGATAGAATTTTAAAGGCTGTGAGAGGAAAAAAATCAGATTACATTCAAGGGGAGACCAATGCGGTTATCTGCAGATTTCTCAACCCAGACCCTAAAAGCAAGAAGGGCCTGGAACAACATATTTCAAGCTCTGAAAGAAAATGGATGCCAACCAAGAATCTTATACCCAGCAAAACTAACCTTCAAATTTGAAGATAAAATAAAATCCTTCCATGATAAACAAAAGCTAAAAGAATTTACAAATAGAAAGCCAGCACTACAAAACATTCTCAGTAAAATATTCCATAAGGAAGAAATGAAAAACAACAATGTAAGTCAGAAAAGGGTGGAAATACCCTAAAGGAAAAGCCAACCAAAGGAGAAATAAATTAAAAATCAAAACTAAGCTACAATGACTAGGAATACAAATCAGATCTCAATAATAACTGTGAACGTTAATGGCCTAAACTCATCAATCAAAAGACATAGACTGGCAGATTGGATTAAAAAGAAAGACCCAACAATGTGCTGTCTTCAAGAGATGTATCTCATAGAAAAACATACCCACAGACTAAAGGTGAAAGGATGGGAAAAAACATACCACGCACATGGACTCAGTAAAAAAGTGGGGATTTCCATCCTTATAGCAGATAAAGTGGACTTCAAGCCAAAATTAGTTAGAAGGGATACAAAAGGACATTTCATACTGCTTAAGAGAAACATAAATCAGCAAGACATAATAATCACAAATATTTATGCCTCAAACAATGGCACATCCATGTACGTCAAACAAATCCTTCTCAATTCCAGACACCAAATAGACCACAACACAACAATAATACTAGGTGATTTTAACACACTTCTCACACCATTAGAAAGATCTTCCAAACAAAAATTGAACAAAGAAACCATAGAACTCAATAACATAATCGATAATTTAGACTTAGCAGACATATATAGAATATTCCATCCATCAATAAGCAAATACACTTTCTTCTCAGTAGCTCATGGATCCTTCTCTAAAATAGACCATATGTTATTCAGAAAGCTACTCTTAGTAGATACAAAAAGAGAGAGATACTACATTGTATTCTATCAGATCATAATGGAATGAAATTAGAAATCAATGATAAAATAAAAAATAGAAACTACTCCAACACCTGGAGATTAAATAATATGTTATTGAATGATGCATGGATAACAGAAGATACTGGGGGGAAATTAAAAAATTCTTAGAGGTAAATGAAAACAAAGATACAACATGTCAAAATCTCTGGGACACTATGAAAGCAGACCTAAGAGGACAATTCATTGCATGGAGCACATTCAATAAAAGAATGAAAAGTGAACAAATAAATGACCTCACATTACAGCTCGAAGCCCTAGAAAAAGAAGAACAGATTAACACCAAAAGTAGTAGAAGACATGAAATAATTAAAATCAGAGCTGAAATCAATGAAATTGAAACAAAAGAAACAATTCACAAAATTGACCAAACAAAAAGTTGGTTCTTTGAAAAAATAAACAAAATTGATAGACCCTTAGCCACACTAACAAAGAGGAGACAGAAAACTCAAATTACTAAAATTTGTGATGAAAAAGGAATTATCACAACAGACACTATTGAAATATAAAACATAATTAGAAGCTATTTTGAAAATCTATACTCCAA